>VDFB02193256.1:0-14559 GCA_007258455.2 Sequoia sempervirens
CCAAGGTGGCGAATGAATCCTAGTAGGGATGTTTTTCAGAATTTTCAAAAGTTTTCAATGGATTTTTATGCCATTTATGTTGTATGATGTACATCCTAAGTAAAAATGTAGATTTTGTTTCATTTTCAATAAAATGAGATACAAAAATGTAAGCTATATGAGCTTTCACTAATGAAATTTTTGAAACCCTAGAATGCAAATCCTAATGAAATGTTAATGCAAACCAAATATAGGATGATAATGCACTCCAAATCAGAATTATGATGTTCTAAATGTAGGTTCACCAAAATGAAAGGTGGAAAATTAGTTGCTCTCCCACCTTTAGGGTTTAGGTACCTAAAAGGGGAAATTTTCACTTTCACTCAAGAACAAACCCTTGAGATCTCAATCCAAAAGTGAAAGAGATATTGTAAGAGGGTTGTTATAGGGGTTGAATATGATCTATTAAGGGGTTCACCACCAAGTAGAAACTTGGAAAAGACAATAAGATGCAAGATGAAATGCAAAACCCTAATTCAATGCAAACTTGAACTAAATGACCTAGAAAAGTGAATAAAATGAAAAAGTAAACTAAAAAATAGAATGTGTGCATGTTGGAAACTTGAAGATGACTAGAAAGAGTCATGAAATGTTGGAAATTCTAACTTTTTGACCTAGTGGGACTCATTTGCCATTCTAGGCGAATCAGTCCCAATTTTGGTTTTCTCCATAGAAGTAGGTTTCAAACAAAAGAGTATCTAAATCTGCAAGAATTTCTAAAAAAACCTACAGTGGGACTCATTCGCCACTTGTGGTGCATGATTCTAGTTTGGATTTTATAGGGGTATGTACAAGATCATCATGGAAAAAATAAGCCCTTAAGTGGAAAAAAATTCAAAAAAATTAGAGTTAGGCAACTTGACGTAAAAATTTAAATAAATTATCTATATTATTTCAAAAATATGTAAGAATAGAATCTACAGAAAATTGAATGTAGTTTCTAAACTACTAGGTTTGTTTAAAAAATAGAAATGTATTTGGTGAAATTTTGAAATTTCAATGCGCAAGTACCAAATTTCAGTGGAAAATAAGAAGCAGGTGCTCCATCCCACCAATCTCAAAATCGCCACAATAAAATGATAATACTTCCTCTCATAAATACCTTAGATATAAGTGGGAGGGACTCATGCCCTGATGTGTGATGTATACTTTTGTAAATTTTCCAAGTAAATAATTAATTATGATTTTTTATTACAACTTCTTTTAAAAAGGGCTATAAAACCTGTGTTCAAATTAATCTTGAAACCTTATCAAAACTTCATGAAATCTTAATTTTTCTTTTAACCTAGTATGAAGATAGAATGTGACACATATTCTTGACTCCAAAAATGTGAGCACAATGAAACCTATAGATTTTTCAATTCAGCCTATCAATCAAGATGTTAGTCAGGCAATTAGCCAGAAAATGTGAATAATAACAATTTTGTATTAAATTCAAAGAAACAATGATATGGCAACAGTGGGAAAGTTGAGAATCTCCCTTTAAAACCTTCAGTTTCATCTATTTTGGGTAAAAAAATAGTCGTCAGCCACATACCCATTATATTGCCACTTTATGCCCCATCATGATCTTGCACATACCCATAGAACTTCAAAGTTCTAATCTACACCTCTCAATCTGCTCAATCTACTTCTCTAGGTTTTTAGATCTCAAATTATGATTTTGGGGTTGTAGATGACCTTTTAGTGAGGATTATGACCTTTCAAATGGGGAGACAACTCCAACAAGCTTGTAACCTAATCTTTAGTGATATTTCAAGCTCTAGGAAACCTAGATCTGCAATCACACATGTAAAGAGGAGAAAACTTGTTGATTGTTAGTGAATGGGGGTTTGTCTTGATCAAACCCCTTTGAGGTAATTAAACCAAGTGATGAAAAAATGAAATAAGGACATGAAACATGATAAATGATACCTTGAATGATGCATTATAAGTGATTCTTTATAAATCAACAACTCAACATGAAATGGCCATGAAGGATGTAGATCTTGATCTTGACAATTGGTGTAGAACAATTCTTTTATCTTGGATCTTCAATGTTGCATCACAACACTAGATCAATAACATGCTTGATGCTTTATATTCTTGACATGATAACAGATTTTGAATTGCTGCAACAATTGATGAAGAATTTTCTCTTGAATTCCTTAGAAATTATCTTGAATGCTTTCCTAACAATCTTGTGAAGCCTTGGAATCCTTAACTCTTGAATTCTTGACTTTCTAATGTGAATTCTTGATGAAATAATGATTTTAAATCTTGTTTATATAGGAAATGCACCAAAATGATCGTTTATTAGATTCCCAAGGCTGAAATAGAAGAAATTTGAACTTAAAACCTAGTTTTTCTTACTCAAACCTCAAAAATAGGCCAAATGGGACTCATTCACCCAAAGTGGTGAATGGTTCTGACATGGGCTATTTTGCTTGCTAAAATGTGAGAGAGTGTGTAAATTAAGCAAATATGTTGATTTTATTAGGTTTTTGATTGAAATATTCCTTGGAATACATAATATGGGGTAATAGAGGCCTATATTAAGGTCATAAATGCAAGGGGGGCCAAAATCCAATGTGAAAGTGTAAATAAATACATTTTACAACATTAAATTAAGAAAAATTTGGGTCTATTTAGCTTAGAAGGGTCCTAAATCCCATGTGAATATGTAAAACACATTACAACACTAGATTAGGTCCATTTACTTTACAAGCCTCCTAAATTTAATGTGAAGGTGTAAATAAATAGACTTTACAAAATTAAATTAAGGCAATGTTAAGTTAATTTAGCTTTAAAATGGCCCAAGACCTAATGTGGATGTGTAAAACACCTCACAACACTAGATCAAGGTGACATTATTCCCAAATTATGTGTGAAAATGTATATGACGATTTTTTTTGACACTACACTCTCACTTGGAGACTTATTCTAGATGACATCGCTGCATTTATAGCTCCCACTGGATTATAGGTTTGGTTTGTTTCTTATGTTCACCATTATTAGTCATGAAGGACAATGAAAATTGATGAGGAAATTAGTTTCTCTTGTGTAATTTCCTTTGTGAAGATATTTAC
Organism: Sequoia sempervirens; assembly: GCA_007258455.2. Lineage (NCBI taxonomy): Eukaryota > Viridiplantae > Streptophyta > Pinopsida > Cupressales > Cupressaceae > Sequoia > Sequoia sempervirens. Next base: position 3,108 of record VDFB02193256.1, read on the forward strand.
AAGATTCTCACTTGTGTGAATTTTCTCCAACTTCAATTTCTCATCCTTTATAAATGACCAGATGAAGTGGTATTTGAGCTATATGTGCTTATTTTTCTAATGCAAAGCTGAATTCTTAGCAAGATGAATAGAACTTTGGCTATCAGTGTACAAAGGTTTATCTTCTTTTCATTGTCCTAATTCCTCTAGAAAATGTTGTAACCAAATCAACTCCTTTCTAGCTTTTGTAGCAAGAACATACTCAGCTTCAGTGGTTGAAAATGCAACAATCTTTTGTAGCCTTGAAATCCAACTAACTATAGTACCTCCTACAATAAATACATAACCTTTTATACTCCGACTATCAATATCTCCCACTAGATCAAAGTCAACATATCCTTTTAGAGCACAATTTGTTCCTCCAAAACATAGTGTCTTTGAATTAGTACCTCTCAAATATCGAAGAATCCATTTTATCACATTCCAATGTTCCATTCCTAGATTGCTTATATACCTACTCACAACACCCATTGCATGTGAAACATCTAGCCTTGTGCATACCATTGTATACATCAAGCTACCAACTGTTGATGCATATGGTATCTTAGAAATTTTGTCTTCCTACTTATGAGTGTACAGTATTTGGATGATTAGTCACCACATATCAACAATGTGGATATCACTAAATGTTGATGTATAGGTGTGGGAATGGAAATACCAAGAGGAGAAACAATGGGTTGCACATACATAGGGAATTAGGGATCAACCCTTTCCCCTAACCTTTGTTGTGGCATGCCACCACCAACACACTAAAATGATTTAAAATAAAAATAATTAGGCTTTTTCCCCAAAACAAACTATAGATATATTTTTCTCAAAAAATAAAATGGGACCTCTAGAGTAGTGTGTGGTGGATTTTCAAATACCATCCACCACCTATCCCAAAAATGTGCACTCATTTGTGGATGTATACACCACCTCATGAATATTCTAGATTTAGTCATAGGAATGGGCTGGTGAGTATTAGAGCCAATAAAATAAGGTGCTAGATGGGATTTTTTAATTTTTAGGTCTAAAATTTATTTATATGAGAGACAATCTATATAAAACCATCTCATCTCCTCCCTATCTCATCGATTCCTATTTAAGTCATAATCAATAGACCTAGTGGCATCGACAATGTTTTGCATCACAAATACAAAACATCTCACATGTGATGGAATCAATGCTTCATTTTGTGTAGCATTGATTTGGTTATGAATAGATGCAACATTTTCATTGATACATGCTCGTAAGCAAGCCTCATTTGATCTAGCAGGTGGTGGAGGTGGGATATGTGGTGGAGGGGATGGAGGAGGAGGTGGAGGGGGTGGAGGTGGAGGGTATGGAGGTGGAGGTTGATGAGGTGGTGGATTAATGATATCATCAATGCCAAATTGATCCATGATATCTATATAAGTGTTCACCTACATTAAATTATACAAAATTAATATACAAACTTATAAAATTATAAGAAATAGTTAAATTTTAAATGTACATGCAAATTTGTTTAAATAGGATGTGCATATATACATACACATACATAAATTGATTCAAATTGAGCATGTGCATAAAAATTTCAAAATTTAAGATGTACATACATTTAAAATAAAAAATATGATGCATTATGCATGCATAAATCATTCAACTAAACTATGTGTACATACAAATTTCAAAATTTAAGATCTAGAACTATGTAATTTTAAGATATGCATATGTACTAAATAATTACTTAAAACATTCACAAAAATCTCATTTATGTCTAAAGCATATAAATTACATTTTTCTAACAGGAGAAATTATGATAGTAGTCATAAAATATACTATTATAAATTCATCATTATAAGTTATTATATTAATAAATTCAACACTAAAAAATATCCATCTAACCAAATTCATAAATTCATCACTACAAATATCCATCCAACCAAATTCATAAATTAGTCACTAAAAATATCCATCTAACAAAATTCATAAATTCATCACTAAAAATATTTATCCAACCAAATTCATAAGTTTATCACAAAAAATATCCATCCAACCAAATTCATAAATTCATAACTATAAGATCATTGTCTTAATTTATAAAGTGTTCTGGCTCTCTACTACATCTCTTCATTTCTTTGTGTTTTCCTTTTCATAATCAAACCTTCTCCTCTCCTCTAGCCATCATCGATACCCATCTAAGACCACATCCATGGACCTAACAAAATCAAACCTCAAAAGTGGTGCAATACATTCTTCATTTTGAATAGCATTGATTTGATCCTGAATGGATCTAACATTCACATCGATCTTTTCTTGCAAGTGAGCACCGTCATATTTAGGTGGTGGAGGTGGAGGGGAAGGTGGTGGAGATGGAGGGTGTGGAGGTGGATCACAGATATCTTCATTATTGAATTGATCCATGATCTCTAAGATATAAGTGAACCTGCATTATATTTTTTAATTTCAAAATATAAGATATATGTTTAAAAATACCCTTAAACCATTAAATATAAGTGACCTAATTGAATACAAATTATAAAATGTGTAAGCCTCATTTATGTCTAAGGAATGCTACTTGAATGAAAAAATAATTAACTCTTAATGTGATGTGAAATCTCATTAAAATTTACATTAAAGTAGGAGAAATTATGTTGGCTTTTAAAGGGGTCCTCATAGGATGGCTTAATGGGAACTATTAATTAAGGTCCTAGGAAAAAATTACATGGTAAGAGGAAATAAAATTTGGTGGAGTTTCCCAAGTAAACCAAATTTCATTTTGAGGTCCTAGGACAAAATGAATTCTTTAGGGTTTAGGGCTTAGAGTTTAGGGTTTAGGGTTTAGGGTAATATAATGGCTTAAGGGGATCTATGAATTAAGGTCCTAGGACAAAATGATGGATTTAGGGTTTAGGGTAATAAGATGGCTTAAGGGGATCTATGTAGTAAGGTGTCATATAATGCACGCATATGAAGGGAATGCCAGTACTGGCAGCTCTCATGGTTCCAAAATTGCTGGGTGTCCGCACAAAAACATGCAGCCCTGGTTTAGGGCACAGGATGGCTGATGGGGATCTGCCACCAGGCATAACAGCATGTAGTTTGGCGCAAATACCAGAAGCTCCCGCGGCGTTCCAAATCACTGGCGTCCCGGTAGCATTATTTCTGGGGTTAGGGTAATAGGGATGCCTGGTGGATCTTAGGTTATCATTTCAGTGTTGGTCCTAGGGAAAAATGATATTGGCTTTTCATGTAACAATTTTGGTGGAGTTTCCCAAGGGAAAGTTCGCCCATGCTGGCAACCAGGGACAAAAATTAATGTTTAGGGTTTTTGGATCAGGGTGAAGTGAAGCCAGCGTCTCAATAATGGACTGCCGGGAGAACCGGGCACGTTTGTGCCTAATTCCCAAAATGCACGGACCCCAGCAGGAACAGATCGCTGTGAATAGTTGATTGATATAACTATTTTTTATACTGATCAACCTCTCATGAAATATCATTCGTATTATAATCTTCCATGATCTTATTATTGTTAAATTTGGTTTCCTTGGGAAACTTCACCAAATTTTTAGAACTTCTTTGATCCCATTAAGAAATGTCATATTAGGACACCTTAAGACATTAATTTGAAGTTTGAAAATAGATGGAAAGTATAGTCAACATTTTATTCATCAAACATCTGCTAACTGTCATAATATTTTTATTTTGATGAATTTAGGAACATCATTTCCTGCAGATTACTTCTATGATGTATCAGTTACCAAAATGGCAGTCAGACCACTTTTGAATAATTAGGGACATCCTTACATTCTTACCCTTGAATTCCATAGAAATGGCTACATATTTAGAGAAAAATAAAATGTAGGTTCCCATAAGTTGCTGGAGCCAGATAAGCAAAATTTGAGCGAAACCCTTTGAGTTTAGTGTGCCACTTTATTCCTTCCCCAACAACCCATCTCTAAGTCTTAAGTAATGCAAATGGGAAATATAACCATAAAGTTGGATTAATTTTCTGCCCAGATTGGTTACAAATCAGTCCATCCATAGTAAATTTATATCATTTAAATTCATTCTAAGAATATAGAAAATGATCACGATCCTGCAAATAGATATAATATTCTTGTGGAACAAGGGTTTCACCAAAGAGGTGAGAGCTCCTAACCTTAGGTTATTTTAATTGTATTTTCCCCAAGCAATTATTTTACTGTTTTATAAATGCTCAGCCAGATACCTTGTACATGGTTTGATCCTGTATTCCTCACACATATGTTTACTCATTGAAGATCCATAAAAATAGAATATAGATCACTACCATATAAGTATATAAGTGATCATAAAATTATGTTGAGGTCTCTACTCTTCTAGTGAGAAAATTTAACTATCTATTCAGTTTTTTAACAATTATGGTTTAAATTGTAACATATTATGACATAGTATCATGTTGTAAGATAGTATGAATCATAATAGATGCATAAGGCCCATATTATTAACTCAATTAAGGTACCACATACAATTACCCTTTAATTGGCCATTAGAAAATAATATAAAACACCAAAGTACATGTTAAATATATTTTTCATTGTAAGGTAAAAATAATAATTTAACATCTCAATAGAACATAATGAAGCATCATAAATTATGCATATATTTAGATCTATTAATTTATCATGTGGTAATAAATACATAAACTAATTGAGCATAATCCATAATAGAAACACATAATTTATATCAATTTGCACATCCCATCATCCCAAGTGTCATTATTTTTTCAATTCATTCATATCTATGTTCATAAGATTTTGTGATCGTGTCTCTTGAAAACTTCAACCCCAATGAATACACAGATTGAAATGAAGTAATATTTATCAAATCCCTTCTACTTTCGTCAATATCAAGACCCTACCTACTATGTATCAACCTATAAATCTATCTAATAATTTCTTCCATGTAGTAAATACCTCCAATTTTGTCTCCATATTAATGCAAATAAAATTTAAAATGAGCCTAAATCAAATGCAAATGTAATTTTTCCATTTATCAAATAACTGAGCTTTGAAATCGTGCCAAAATACTTTGTTTGATTTAAATTAAAATTTCAAATGCAAAATTTTTTGTTTGAATTCATTTTATGTCTGAATAGCAATTTCAAGGCTTTCAATGTAATAGTTTTGTTTTGATTTAAACTTAGTTTTCAAAATGTGGCCTTTTATTTTTCACTGACTCAATTTAGGGTTTCAAAAAGCAATCAAGGTTTTCAAATGCAATTTTTTTTTATTGAACAATTTAGTTTTCAAAAGATAAATATTTTTCTCAGGATACGATTTAAGGTTGATTTTTTTGTTTCTATTCAATATCTGAGAGTTTCATTTCATTTATTTTCTTCTTCTTCTACAAATCACTGTTTATTCTATTATAGGTAAGTAAAAATACATAAAAATCTAAACAAATTAAAAAAAAACCTACTAAAATGTATCATTGTATTAAAAAAATGAAAAAAAAATGAAAAAAGAAAAAAAAATGGGGGTGGGGCACATACCTATAGGTCCTTGTCTACTCTCCACAAGCAAGATCCTGTGTGTTGTTAAAATGATTGAGTTTTTTTTTTTTTTTTAAGTAAATACCACTTAAAAATAGGATCCCATTTTGTAAAGAGTAGGATCCTATTTCTCGAAGTCCGGTTCAGGATCCATTAATAAATGAGATCCCATTTAGATTGTAGGCTTGGGATCCCAAAGCTAGAAATGAGATGTTGTTTTTCTAAAGCCGGATCTTGTTTATTAAAAAGCAAGATCTTGTTTTTTGCATGTCAATTTCAGATTTTTTCCTAAGGAAAAAACTTCCACTTTTCATGGACTCATATTCTTGCTCTTACCCAAATTTTGATATATATTGCATAAATTCAATACTTGGATATAAATGTTAGAAAAGATAGAAGAATAAGAAGAATGAGAATGAGAATGAGATAGAGGAAGGTGATGGATACTAATTTAACCATTATTTTAGAGATTAATTTAGAGGTCCAACAAGTCTATAATTCTTTGAGACTTTGTTAGATATGGTGACGAGATTGATGATTTTCTTATTTCAAGGATTGGGATACTTCATCATATCATTCCTTATTTTCGATACACATAGATATGATGCATCAAGATATTGATAACCAGGATGGTGTTGTATCTAATGCAATGAACATTGACTCTACAAAGAGATAGGATCATTCGCTTGCACGCCTGACATATGGAAACCTCATTGGAATGTATTTTATAATTTTAGAACATCTCAGACCATAGCATATACAATATTCAACAATTTATTCAAAAAAACCTCCGTACACACAACAAAGCAAGTATTTTCCAAGGTTATTTTATAGGAACATCCAAAAAGCACAACAAACAAAAGATAATGATAATTTCCCCATTACTTTCTCTCTAAATTGTTCTGGTAGACATCATCGAGAGGTTCTCAAAATGGGTCAATAAGATAAATCATACAAAAAGGTCAAAACAAATAGTCAATGTTATTTATATTTCTTGTCAATGTAACATAGCTAAGGTGATTTCTAATGATGATGTCCATGGTAGGAAGGATGCATTCTAGGACATGTTTATCAAATTTTTTGACTAAGACTAATTGTTTGATAGGCCATTGATACAAATGCTAACTGACTTGCTTACTCACAATCTAGACTTTAGATTTTCACATTTAGGTTCATACTTCATGATTTTCCACACTTGTTTCCACTTGTTTTACCAAAGGTTGATGATGATGATCAGTTTATTATGGATGGAATTTTATTGCAAGTGAAAGTGAAATGGGATGGGTGGTTTCAAAATTTTTAGGAATATTCCAATGTTTTTGATGTTTTGAAAATATTTTGAGGTCGTTTTTGATCTTTTGGGTATATTTGAATGTTTAGGTTTTCAGGGTATGTGAGGTTGTTTAATATTTTTGAATATTTTCAAATGTGTATTTGTGTTTTTTGAGTTTTCAAATGTTTATGTTTTCTGAATTTTCAAGTGTTTTTTTGTTTTCTGAGTTTTGACCATGACCTAAGAGGGATTGATCTAGGGCCTTAGGGGCTTATTAAATATTAGCCTTGCCTACATTATACATATAGAGATCATGTAGTTTGACTGACTCTGACTAGTAACCATTTATTAGTGAGATATGGACATTGATGGATTATCAGTTTATTATTATAGACATGTAAAGGCTGACGTAATGCTTTGGGGGCACATCGATGATGGACTTGCCTATGTTTAAGCTCAAATACAATGTAGTTTGGAATCCTTTTTTTTTTTGACTTTATGACCTATTTAGGGATTTTGATGTCTTTTGGATGTTTTAAATTTTGACTGTACAACATTTTTGAATGTTTTTGGATTTTTTGGCTATACAAGTTTTTATGTTTTTTGAATTTTTTATTTTGCAAGTGTTTTTGAAATTTGATTATTTTAAGATAAACTATACCTAGATCATGATGTCAATATCATGTTGTGAGATATAAGACATGGATCAAGAGTTATTGAAAAAAAAGAGTGCAATAACCTACCCCTAGTGTATAGCAATGTTTCATAGTTCAATGAACAAACCAAGATAGGTAATGTATATGTGAAGAGTTCAATAGTGTTTTATCATGCTAGATATGGGCTACAGGACTTCATAAGACAAAATTGTAAAGAGCCTATCAAGATCTTGCCATGAGTAGAGTTGAAGTATACGTTGAACCTTCATCAAGATCAAGATAAACTAGAATATCTAGATAAATTAAAATTGGATGGATGGAAGGAACATTGGATTTATCATGACAATGATGAGATACTTCCATCTAAAAAGGATCATATAGACACTCAATTCTACTCATGATGCTTGTTTTCCATGTTTTCATCATAGTACTTTCCCAAAGTGCCACCGAAGTGGTTTTCATTGGAGGTTGATTTTTATTTTTACTCTTATCTTCTTCTTTTTTATAATTTTTTAAAATTTTATGGTCATGTTGAACCACCTGGTGATTCTGATGTAGACATGATTGTTGTAACATTCCAAAGATATCCTACTTGAAGAAGCTTCTTTGATACGATATGAGTACTTGAATGCCACTTTGGAGAACTCTAACCTACCTTGTTGATGCTAAAATTAACCTTCTCTATGTGTGCACATTCTGATTTCCAACACACAATTAATGAAAAAATTAGATATCATGAATGGAGTGTACAATGTCATGCATGGAGGAATATGTTATAGATTGATCTATGGTTTCGAACCTTTGACTCTCCAAACTTGGGAAGATGAGAAATGATGAGTGTATATGGCATATTTTTGTCAAATTAGGACCAACCACTTGATATAATTTGTTCATCATTTGAAAACCTTTCTTTTCTATTTGAGTACATCTGTGATGGATACATTTCCCTTTTTGACTTTACCCCATGGTTTCTTTGACTGATGGAGTATGATTGTGATGATTTTATTTTGTATTCTTTGGTATCCATTTGTATTTAATTTTTCCTTTTTTCTTTACCTCTTTATTTTCTTTGATGATCTTATTTCATTGATAGGAATCATTCCTTTCACGTTGGTCCCAATTTGTGTATGAGATGATGGGGGGATGATGATTCATGATACAACTAGTTGTAGTGTTAAAAATATTTTCATCATACGGATTTTTTGTGCCCCCTATGTTGATGTTTGCATTAGATAAGATTTCCCTTAGTGTTGTGAAGGTATTAACAAGACCTAATCCCTTGCCCTAATAATGTATCATCTAATCAATAGCCACTACATATGACTTTTCATGATCGCATGATATTGTTATGGGTTCCTAATATTCAGGAATATGAATTGTTTGCTATGATTCTATAACATGTTTATTTTCTTATAAAGCTTCAAAAGATGTTGATGATGCATAAAAACTATAAGAATCAAGAATCTTGATCGTTTCTTGCTCTTGTGTGGGAATATCAAGTGTGGGAGACTTTTTTTTTGGATGAGGAAGGTATATATGTCCATTAGAAAAAAACATATCACCTAGGTGATATTAGGGATATCTTTGGAATTTAAAATGGATTCAAATATGCTCATTAGCTCCTGATAAATCCTAGGGAAGTGAGTTATTCATCTTGACTCAAGGTAGAGTAACTATCACTTAGGGGTTGGAAGGTATTATACAAATCAAGGCAATGTTGTGGATATAGTGGTTCTTGATCCTAACTTGATACAGAGAAAATTTTGTTATCCTCAAAAGCCTCCTCTTGACATCATACTTGGGTGGATGATACATCATTGGCAAAAGACTCTTCGCAACACTTTGTAGGTATGGGTTCAATAAGGGATATTTCTTTCTCCTTTGAAACTCCTTTAATATGCCTAATCTTGAAGTTATATGTGGGAGAGATATCACAATTTGATACATACTTGATGCCATTATAGTATGAAATATTGTTAGACACTGTGATTGGTTTAGAATTTTTTTTTAAACATTATCTTAATACATGTATGATTCCCCATGTTGTGACAAATGAATAACACAAATGTGTCTTACAATGGTATCATTGGAATGGTTTACATTGTTTGAGCTCGATTCCTTTCCCGAATCTTTCACTTTTGTATGATCCAGCATAGGAGTTTTCTAAAATTTTAAATTTTCATTCAATAAGATCTTGTATTAGATGCTTGAGTCTAAAAATATTTTTTGTGTTATGACCTTTTTATCAGTGAAATTCACCAAAATGATCTTCTCTATAGCTAGGAGGTTTGACTTTTAGCTCTTTATAGTTTTTGAGATCTAGGAGTGCACGATAAGATTAGACTATATCAACTTCATTAACACATCTTCCATAGGTTCCTCTAAGGGAGTAAAATGTTGTTTAAGAGAATATTATATTCTTTGTGGTCCTCTTTGAGTGTTTGTAGCATTGATTGTTTGTTGATTGTTAGGAAGTTATGTGTATGGTTGTTGCATGTTCTAATGAATGTTCATTGGTTGTGTTTTTGCTTTTCTTTGAGCAGTTAGGACCACCTTTGCATCAATGACACCATCACTAGTAAAATTCTTGTTATTGGACCAAAAGTGAGGTTTTTCATTAGAACTAGTAGATGAGAAGTTCACGTTGTATTCATGCTTGTGTGTTTCCTTGTGCAATAAGGATTGTTTTGATATTAAGGGCCTTAGGGTTTAGCTCCTCAGACAATGTGAAACATTTTATTTTCATTTGGAAGGATAGATCTATTTCTAAGTTGGAAATGATGATCCCTATTTGTTGTTCTTCAAGAATAGGCCATTTTCTCTTGTTAGCTCTCTTCCTCCATCATTGTAGGAAATTTGTGAAGGATCCACCCTTATTCTATTTGAGGGTATATAGCTCTTCAAAGCTCATGTCCATGTCTAGATTGTAGGATAAATTATCCAAAGACTGATTAATTATGTCTTAGAAGGTTTGAATTCCCAAAGGTAAATGTGAGAACCAATCTATATCTTGGCCTTCCAAACTGCATGGGAAAAGGCACATTAGGTATGAATAATTGTAATAAACTTCTATACATGTTACGTAAAACTCTTTGATATCATCCACCAAATTTTCCCATCCTTTATATTTATCAAAATTTCAATGGTTCTATCAAAGGGGTATGGACACAAGTCCTATTGTGTATATAGTTTCTTTGTTTTCCTCATTTAGATGTCTTGTATTTGCTATGTGAGCACCTTAATTTGTGATGAAAAATCATCTTGAGGGTTTGGTGGAGGAGCATATGTGTTATATTGTGGGATGATAGATGTTTTGTATGTGGTATTTCGATATGGGGGGTTATATGGTGTGTAGGGTAGATTTTAATATGGCATATATGTTGGTGATAGTGGTGGAGGTATGTATGCTCCATGAAAAGTTGGCTTCAAGAAACTTTGTTATGAGCTTGCATAAAATTGTTGGGGGTTGTAGTACAAGCCTTGTTGTTGTTGTGTAAGAAATAATTGTTATTGGACTCATTTTTTATGTTGTGAAAGCAACAATTGTTGTTGGGCTTGTTGTTGTGTGAGAATTGCTTGTTGTTGGGATTGTTTTTGAGCTTCTTGTTGTTGTTGTTGTGCAATCAATGCCTATTGTTGAGCTTGTTCTTGTAAGGCTTGAGCTTGAGATTTTTTTTGTTGCAATTCTTGTTGATAGGCTTATTGTGCTTGCAATGATTGCTATTGGGCTTCTTGTTGTTGCAAAACTTGTTCTTGTAACATTATACTATACTAGCTCAAAAAAAATTGATTTTGTTGAACACGAGGTCTATTTTGAGGGACCATGGAGTGCGTGAGTTGTGGGTTGATTTGATTGTGGGGTGGCTATTGTGTGATGATATTTTGAGGGTTGGACATTGGTATATTTTATCCTTGATTTTTCACTATCACTCCTTGCAAAATTTGAGATTGGGGTGTAGGAATATACGCTTGGGGTCACATTTG
>VDFB02193258.1:0-25600 GCA_007258455.2 Sequoia sempervirens
ATTAAAGATGGTGTAAGGAAGTTGATCTCAAGTTTTTGGCATGATCATAATCATCCTTTGTCAAATAAAAGAGATGTTCTCAAACACAAGATTAGGTCAAAAAGTTATGAACTGCATACAAAACATTGGTTAGACATAACACAACATGAGATGTAAGTGATGTTTCATGATGCAAATCCTCATATAAATATTGAAAAAATAATATTTTAAATGTTAATGCCACATCATGTGAAGGCATAAAAAGTATTTGAAACTTGTTGTGGTTATCATATTGAATTTGATCTTTACTATCAAATGTTTTAAAAGATCATTGAAAGTAATGGTTTTTGAAATGTACCTCTTAAACAGGTAAGTCAATTCATAGCATCCATCTTATGTGATAAATTTTATGATGATGTAGATGGTCCAATGAAATGCATAGAAGGACTTTGCCAAATATGTGGAATTTTGGCTAAAATACCTTTGAGAAATAAAGATACTAAACATGACGAAGATGGTAAATTGCAAGATTTACAAGTACGTAAAGTTTGGAACAAAATTCGGGAAAGAATCTGCAAGGTTAGATTATGTAGAAGAGAAGGTACCTATTGGAACATTTATGAAAAAAATTCGTAAATTGATATAACTGTACATACATCATGCATTTTTTTCTAAGTGAAAAGAGAAACAATTTTAGTTGTTAAGAGATCTTTCCGACCTAGAACATTTTTCTAGTAGTCTACTTTATAGAAAATTACTCTTTTACCCATCAAAAGGAGATTCAAACATTGTATTACTATTCAAAGCAAGTCACTATTATGGTGCATGTGTGTGTGGGCATGCAAAATTAACATTATGCATTCGATCGGATTCAGTCAAATTAGATGTCACATTAGGACCATTCATCAATTAATCAAGTGTATTTTCATCCATTCATTAAATAATCTCAAGGTCATTTATCAAATAAGCATTATCATTCAACCTTCATCTTGCATCATCCATTTAATTAAATAAATCAGGACTTCATTTAAAGTCCGTCTAAATCATATTCCATCATTTTTTTCTAATTCAAATAAATCAAATATCAAAGTCCTAAAGTCAAACTCACCTAATCAGCATTAAATCCAGCATAATCTCATCTATTTAATCACAACCACAGATTAAATGTTATCCCATCCCACTTGCATTCTCCTAGATATGCCGCTGCACATCAAAATCAATTTTATTAGGTTATTAAAACACTCATTTTCCCTCAACATGACAAGTCAAACATGGCATTTATTGCTGTTTTCTTGTCCCCCTCTCAAAATTTATTGCAAATTTGAATTCAAATTCTCCCTCTCATGGGCACTCTTCCCAAATCTTGCACAACCATTGACCACTCACCATTTGACAAGTGTCATCTTCTCATTGAAGGATCTTTAGTCCCACATTCACCATCTTGGCCAATCTATCATCAAGAAAATCTATAAAATAGGGCCTTCATTCTCATTCATGGATCCACAATTTTATGCAAGGTTACTCTCTTCATTTGAGATTTGATCTTGTCCATTTCACTCCATCATCTCCATTTGCATTTCATCATCTTGAGCTTTGATCAAGGATTGGGAAAGGGTCACTAGCACATGTGACACCAATCCACTATGGAATAGGTAACTTGTGATTTGCTTTCATAATGCTTGTAGCTTTCTTTCATTCTTTGTTGCATGTTTTAAGCATTTTTGCAAGATATTTCATAGGAGTTTACTTTGGTAGATTTGTAAAATGCTAACCCTTGTATGAAGTTTAGTGCTTTTGCAGATTTTTAAAAAGTATGCTCATGATTGTGTTATTGACATGCACAATTAGATTTGGATGGTGTTGACAATACATATGAAGAGTAAGTCAATAAGAAAGAATATCACTTTTATATTAGTGATGATAAAGAGCATGAGATACATTTTTCAGAACATTTGTTTAATAAGTTTTTTGAAGATTTGGCAAGAAGGGATGTGAAAATTGAAAAGCATTTTGTATGGTTTGATGGGTGTGTGGCACAATTCAAATTGTCAAGGTCATTTTATTAACTATATAGATATCATAAACATGACAATATACCACCTTTTGGAAGTTTCTTTGAGAATGGGCATGGAAAGATTGAGCATGATAGTGTAGGAGCTTGCATCAAACACACTCTAAGAAAACATCAAATGAATTATGAGGGATATCATATAAATGATGCACATGACATTTCTCAATAATGTAAGAAATAATTTGCATGTGAGTTTGGCACATCTTTAGGGAAGAATCTATTTTCACGTGAAATTTCACCTTGTTGAACACTAAGTTCAACATTCCAATGACACCATGGAGATGACCTCAAGGTGTGGTACCTTGCAAGTTGAGGTCAATTATTTAGAGAAGGTTGGCTTCCTTTTCCAATCTAAGTGAAAATATGTTAGTATAACACAACACATGAAACCCTATCACTACTCTATTCAAACAACTCACTGGCAAAAAGGATCAGAAGGAATGCATTAAAGAGAAAAAGGGTGATGCACTAAGATAGAAATTTATTTCTTCCTACTTCAGATGACACCATAAACCAATAAGATAACCAAAACACTCACTAAAACATCAAGGTAAATGAATTTTACTCAAACATGTAAGAGATAACAATGATAAATGGTTAAATCTCATTAACATAAAGCTCAAAAGCAATCTTTATAGTTGTAGAATACAAAATTGTAGTGTCTACCAAAGAAAAACCCTGGAGGAACTAGAGGAAGAACCCTTTCAATATAATACTTACCTTTATAGATCAAGCATAACTTAGATGAAAAAAGATAAAACCCTAACCCTGCTAGGGTTAGCAGTAAACAAGAATTTGTGCAACCACAACAACACCATACCCAATAATGAATGTTGTCCAAAAGTACCTCTAAATCCTCCATCAATTCAATAATTTAGGGCATGAGATTCACTAGAAGGGAAAAATAGCAGTAATAAAGAGGTATGAGAGCCACAAAAGCCACTTGTAGAAGTCAAGGGATGCATTAAATATTTTCCTTGAAGCACCAAAATCAAAACAGGTTGTTGACAAAGTCATTCAAGCATTAATGGCACTGTCATGAAAAAACATGCCATTTGGTGGAATTGTCGAGGCTTTGGGCCTAAAAGAAGCACTGGTTGAACATTAAATAGCCTGGAGCCCCAAAAAAGCACCTTGTCAAAAATCAAGCATTGAGTCTGCCTCATACCACATGCTAGAAGAAGGCAAGAGAAAAGGCCAAAACTATGACCTTTGAAAGGTCACCTATGTCAGGTGTTGGAGGTCGAGAAGAAGGTCTACATCTTACCAAAAGAAGGTAAGAGTTAAGAGAGAAGCCCGAATCTTGAAACCCAAAAATTTGACACTTAGTCAAATTTTTGAAGGAAGGAAAAATCCTAAAAGTTCGATGGTTGAAAGTCAAAGAGGGATTTCAAGCATTGAGGATCAAGAGGAAGGCTTTATGTCGAGAAGAATAGGGGGGAAATATTAAGAGGGAAGCCTGAAGCTTGATGCTCTAGAGGTTGATACTTAGGAAATTTTTGAAGGTCTAATGAGGACTTTGAGAATCAGAGGGAAGGCTTGAGGCTTAAGAAGAAGAATCACTAAGGGTTAAAGGGTAAAGCCGATGGCCGAAACTCAAAGCATGTAGTAGAAAAAGGAAAGAAAAAGCGAAAGAGATGGAGGATCAGGAGCGATGGAGAAGGCATGTGGTATGAAGTGAAGAAAAGACCTGAAAGCATAAAACCCTAGGACTTAGCCAATTTTAGGACATCTTCAAATAATATTCATGTAGAATGGCCCATATATGATCTCTCAGACCAGTTCTTATTGATGGGTCATACAAAGGTGGCATAAAATGTTAACATTTTTGGTGATTTCTATGAGATGATTGCTCACTAATCATGTAATCTAGGGGCCTTATCAATTCTTTGGGCACAAAGTCAAGGGAATTCTTTAACAGCTGGGCCTCCTAAGAGCAACATAAAACATGTGCAGACTACACTTAGAGGAAAGGAAGAAATCTAGAAACATACATTCCCTTAAGGAGAATGGAAGGTGTGCAAAAGCACTTCATTGAAAGCAAAAATAGCTAACTAATATGTACATGATTAACAAAAAGTAAAATACAATATTTTTTCTTTGTCAAAGATGAACATTCTCAAGGAGTTGATCTCCCTTAGACCATAGTTGGAGACTTGACCTAGTTGCAACCATTGAAAACCTTTGCTCGAATGTAGGAAACTACATAAAATGCATGCAAAGTGAAGTATCACTTCACTGTAAACTTTGTCACTACAAGGGAACCATATGATGCAAGTGTCAGATTCATCTAACAATGGTGCCTTAGGTAAACATATAGTAGTAGGAGTGAATATTTTTTGAAATAGGTCAACATTCAAGAGAAAACCTTCTATAGAGGGAAGATAACTCTTTTCATAAAAGGATAGGCCAATGTACCACCACTATTGACCTCCTCATTGTGTGAACTAAAACAAAAAGAGAAATTTTCCAACTCACATGGTGATGCAAAGTGTGTTGAGCTTGTTTGTTGATCTGCAATGGGAAGACCTTTCTCATGCACTTCAAATGAACAACTTTGAATCTCAAGCATACTATCAAATTGAGCAACATGAGTGTCACTCTCCCGATAGACATGTGACTACTCAATGGTGGGATTTTTAGTATGTTTGTTGCACATTGAGAATTCTAACTCAGTCACATTATCCCTAATGTCAATAGTCACATCTTCATCTTGAATGAAGACTTCATATTCAAGGATAGCAAAAAACCAACACACATTATAACTACTTGTATTGATGCACACTTCATCATTACATACCTCTGATTTGTGAGGCACTTCAAGTGAAGAATTGAATTATTCAAATTCTCTCTTTGTATTTATTTCTTCTTAGCAATTGGATACAATGATATCAAACTTCTGGCATGAAATGGATGCCACATCCTCTATTTCCTCCTCACTCTTATACTGCCCACAAAGCTCCTCTTCTGGAGGTGAAGATTTGACATCCAAGCTTGAACAAAAAGATTATACGTCATCCCAAAAGAGGTTCTCCACCATAGAATTGCAGACCTCAATAGATAGGGGATTTCCTCCACTATAATAGAGGCTAAACAATTCTGTTGTCGCTTCACAACCTTAGAGTTGTCCTCATCCATCAAGTTGGATCCAAGTTGCTCAAAGGTTTTTGTTGATGTAGAAATAGGTGATCTCTCCTAATTTTCAATAAAACTAGCGAGGTCATCAAAAGAGAGGTTTGATTCCTCTATTACATCAATTTTCTTTACCCATATAATGTCTTGTTGCTGCAACTGGTCATCTTTAATTATTTCTTGCAGCGGACCAAGACACTCATGTTCTAGAACACATGAAGGCTCTTCAACATCAACCTCTTCACCTTTAGCTCAGAGAATATTCCTCTTTTGTTCTTCTAACCAATTAGGATCCCAAATGATAGGTCCACCTTTGTAGAGTGAAATAGCAATGGGGGGAGTAAAATAGTCTGAAATGCATTGAAAATATTGTGGAAGCTTTGAAATGGGCTACTCAACAAGAGAAAAAGGTGAGCCTCCTCGGGGATAGAATTTTATGAAGAATGAAGGCTTTCAAAGCTTTGGATCTCCAACATGGAAGGAGATGTTCTTGATTACTCAAGAGGTTCAATGGGAGTTTCAAGAGGTTAATTGGGATTCTTGAAACTCACAAATTTATGCTTGCATAACTCTTGCACAACAGGTTTTTCTGAGACAAATAGAGGGCTAATGGAAGTTTCAAGAGGATTGTTAGGGCTTCTAAAACTTGAAAATTTGTGCTTACACACCTCCTACACAACATGTTGTTATGGGACTGAAGGAGGTGTTTTCTTGAAAATAGGCACACAAGGGTTTGCCTGACTCTTAGGCCTTTGTGCTAGAGCAAGAGAAAGAGCAAGTTGCTCTTTCCTAGAAATAATGTGTCTTGTTGTAAACTCTTCTTGTTTCCTTCTTTGTGCCTCCATATATTGTTTATACTGCCACTGAGCTTCTGTATTTTGTTGTTGATGCTAATGGGCTTGATGAGCAAGCTCATCCTATTGTGGGAAATAAATTTGTTGCCCTTGATAGGCTTGATTAACCCACTCCTCCTACTATAAGTTCAACTCTTGTTGCTCTCTAACCTCAGTCAACCACCTATTAAGATCCATCAACATGCATGTGAGTTCACTCATATTTGTATTACCAACATTTTGGGGCTGAAAGGGAGAATAACAAGGTTGATTTGAAGCATAGTGAGCCTCTTGGGGATTTTGATAGGAATGTGTGGGCATCCAGGAAGCTTGAGTAGGGGGTGGGTGGTAATTATTTTGAAAATATTGGAAATCCACAAGATCAGGGCTCCATGAAGTGAAAGGGGAGGCATTGCCAACCTAATATTACTGATGGGGAGGAGAAAAGTTGGTGTTTTTATGAAATGAGGAGTGTACATATGGTTTCCACTATAGTTTGACATTTTAATGCATGGAAAAGTAGGAAACAACTTTTTTAAATTTAAAATAAGAGCAGAGGGATGCCCAACCAAAGATCTTGGGACATACCACCAAAGTCACCCAAAATAGATATTTGTAGTCGCTAGGTACTGCTTGAACACCTCCAAAGGCTAAAATTGTGAGGACAACTCCCTCAACAGAATGATTTTTATGGTTCCACCGGGCGTGCCAAAAACTATTGTCACATGAAATTGCACCCTACTAAACATTGAGTTCAACATTCCTATGACACCATGGAAATGACCTCAAGGTGTGGGACCTTGCAATTTGAGGTTAAATCTTTGGAGAAGGTTGAATTCCTCTTTTGATCTAACTACAAATGTGTTAATCCAACCCAACACATGAAACCTTATCACTACTCTATTCTAACAACTCACAAGGGAAAAGGTTTAGAAGGAATGAAACAAAGGGAAAATGGGTGATGCGCCAAGATATAAATTTGTTTCTTCCTACTTCATATGACACCATAAACCAAAAATATCACTAGAACATGAAGGTAAATGAATTTTACTCAAACATGCAAGAGATAACAGTGATAAATGGTTGAATTTCATTAACATAAAGCTTAGAAGTAACCTTTATAGTTGTAGAATGTAAAATTGCAGTGTCTACCAAAGAAAAAATCTAGAGGAGCTAGAGGAAGAACCCTTATAATGAATACAGTGCTTTCCTTTATAGATCATTCATAACTTAGATGCCAAAAGGCCAAACCCTAACCTAGCTAGGGTTAGCAATAAGCAAGAATCCATGCTCAACAAGATGGGCAACCATAACAACACCATATCCAACAAAGAATATTATCAAAAGTACCTCCAAATCCTCCCTGAAATTAGTGATTTAGGGCATGGGATTTGTTAGAAGGGACACACAACAACAATAAAGAGGTACGAGAGCCGCAAAATCCACTTACAAAAGTCAAGGGATGCATTCAATGTTGTCCCTAAAACTCCATTATGTGGAATTATTAGGGCTTTGGGCTCAAAATAATCACTAGTTGAACATTAAATGGCCTAGAGCCCCAAAAAAGTACCTTATCATACATCGAGCATCGAGCCTGCCTCATACCACATGCTAGAAGATTGAGAGGAGAAAAGGCCAAAACTGTGACCTCTGAAATGCCACCTATGTTAGGCATTGGAGGTCGGTAAGAAGGTCTACATCTTACAAAATACAAAATACAAAAAATTATGAAAGTCCAATGCTTGAAAGACAAAGAGGGATTTGGGAGATCGAGGGTCGAGAGGAAGGCTTAACACTTAAGAAGAAAAGGGGGGAAGGATTAAGAGGGAAGCCCAAAGCCCGATGCTCAAGAAGTCGAGACTTAGGTGAATTTTGAAGGCCTAATCAAGGCTTTGAGAATTAGAGGGAAGGCTTGAGGCTTAAGAAGAAGAAGCATTAA
Organism: Sequoia sempervirens; assembly: GCA_007258455.2. Taxonomy (NCBI): domain Eukaryota; kingdom Viridiplantae; phylum Streptophyta; class Pinopsida; order Cupressales; family Cupressaceae; genus Sequoia; species Sequoia sempervirens. The sequence goes on from VDFB02193258.1 coordinate 7,955, forward strand.
GGGTTAAAGGCTAAGGCCAATGGTTGAAACTTGAAACACTTAGCAGAAAAAAGGAAAGAAAAGTGGAAGAGATGGAGGATCGAGAGTGATGGAGAAGGCATGTCAATATGAAGTGAAGTGGAAACCTAAAAGCCCAAAACCCTAGGACTTAGCCAATTTTAGGACCTCTTCAAGGAATATTCATGTAGGATGGACCATATCTAGGATATCTCAGATTGGTTCTTATTGATGGGTCATACAAAGGTGGCATGAAATGTCAACACAACCCATATCCAAATAGAGTATTTTGGAAGATATTAGGTATGTATTGTTTGAAAAATGTTTGACTTGTTTTTAATATTTACTTGAATATTTATTTTGTTTCGTATTATCTAATTTGTAGGTGTGGATAGAATAATAATGCATGGATGCAAAAGGGTAGAGAAAAAAATCTTTACATTGTGTCATGCATACAAATAGCCACACATGGACATTGTGCACTAGGGATTACTCTTATTTTTGTTATGACTATATTCTGGGAAATTATAATAATTGCAACAACCAACAACATGGATATGTTGGTGAATGGAATTTTGTGCCACTAGTTGTTACAGACACATACAACGAAGATGAAGATGAAATATTTGAACACATTCCTTTGATTTCAATTGATTATAATCACATTTCAAGATTGATTAAAAAAGGTACATATATGTCATGCAAAGTTTACAGTAGTTATTGATTTTTTAAATTTTAATATGTTAAAGACAAAATTTAATGTTAATTTGGTTATTAAATGTTAGAATTAAAGATTGGTTCCAAAAAAATTTATTGAATATTATGGTGTAGGAGATGCTTTTGCAATCATAGAAAAGGCTAAAAATATAAAAGGTGTTAGTTATTATTTATTATGTTACACAAAGGAGAGGATGAAGCTAACAAAACCAAAAAAAAGTGATGGAATGTTGTTTCCCATAGGTTCAGTTGTAATGCAAGGGACATATCTCAAACAAGTCAAACTTGTTCAAAATGGGATTCATTTTATTGATTACCATCCTAACAACATGGTGTATCAATATAACCACCTAGTAATTGCTATCAACCTATCTCTTTATCAAGTTCCATGTACACTTGTATGCCATAAATGGAGACTAGATGAAGATGATCATCAGAGAATATTACATGTTATTGAGTGAATTGAACCAATTGATGTGGTATGAAAAATGTGCACAAAAACTTATACTTCATTTTGAAGGCATTCACTAAATTTAAGTATTAATTGTTTTAATTTATGCTTTTGTTATCCTCGAATTCAACTATGCATAATTCGTGGGATAACCCCTACAAAACTTATCCATTTCATAACTCACGAACTATAAGCACGCAAAATGAGGAAAATTGCATTGGTCCTCGTGTGTGGTCCCCATTCTTGGAAAGTCATTTTGAGTGTTACCCTTTGTCAGTTTGTCAAAATTCACCTTTTGGTGTAAGTTGTCAAAATCTAGTTTTCAGGAGTTAGAAATGTTTTTACACTTGCAAGAGCATTGAAATTTAGCACCCCTGCAAGTCAAAATGCAAAAAATACAAGGTTTGCAAGGTTGTTGAGTTTTAGTGACCTTGCATATTACTTATCAAGTTTTAAATTGTGTTAGCGTTAAATTTTCCCGCCCCTGCAATTTCAGACCTCACACAAGTTGCATTTATGAAGGGTTTTAATGACTTTAAAATTAGTTTTTAATTGGTTTTAACCTTTCTTTTCTTCATTTCATCTCATTGCTTGTCTTCCTCTATCTCTTGCGCATTCATTGTAAGTCTCGGTCTGCTTGTCTTTGGATTGTGGATGGATTTGCAACTATTTTTTCATCATTTCTAGGGCTTTCAAGTGTTGCTTTTCTTCTGGGTTTTTTTGTATTCTTTTCCCTTACCCTACGTTATTTCTATTTTTTTTTATGATTAGGGTTTTTTTAAGATTCATTTTATTGTGGGTATGTGCAGGATCATCATGGAAAAATAGGCCTTTATGGCTTAAAAATTTAAAATCGTGAGTTAGGCAACTTTGACGAAAAAAATTTGAATAAGCATTCATATTATTTCAAAATATGTAATAATGTGACCCTGCAACAAAATTGAATGTAGTTTCTAAACTACTAGGTTTATTTTTTAAAAAATCTATTTAAGAAAAATTTGAAATTCCCCAATGCAATAGTACTTAAATTCTGTGGAAAAATAAGAAGTGAGGTGTCAAGTTGACCACCTAACCACAATAAAATGGTAATATTTTTAATAATATTTAGATATAAGTAGAGGACTCATGCCCAGATGCTATGCATATTTTTTTTTAATTTTTTTCCAAGTAATAATTAATTATGAATTTTTATTACAAATCTTAGAAAATATAAAAACTCATATGTTTAACCAATCTTAACTTAGTCAAAACTTCATGAAATTCAATTTTTTAATCCCCGTGAGTATGCAAAGCATAGAATGTGATGTATATTTCATATTCAAAAAATGTGATACCATTTGAAAGCTATACATGTTTTTCTAATTATTAGCCTATCAATCGTGACTTTATTCATAATCTCAAATAGAAAAATGAATAATAATTATTTATTAAATTCAAAGTAAAGCATAATTTATATTGGTGGAAAGCTGGGAATCTCCTTTAAAAACCCTTTTCATTTCATCAATTTTGGGTAAAAAAAAGGTCATCAGTCACATACCCTACACATACGCATCATATCGCCACTTTTTGGCCCATCATGACCCTGCACATACCCGTGTATTTGTGGTTAGATTTGTTTTCTTTTAAAAATCGAGGCTAGTATGTATATATCATTTTTCCTTTTAATTTTTGTTTTCCCCATAACCCTAGCTTCATACCCTCTATTTCTCACTATAGGGTTTTTGTTTTTGGTCTAATGATTGACGCTTTTAGTCTTGCAATCGAGCTATTACATTTATGTATAACGCGGGTGTAAAAACCCATTATGCATAGAATGTTTCAACATTCCAAATCTTCCTTTGATTAACCTTCCTTGAATTAAAAAAAATTCAAATGAGATTGTTTGCATCGTCTATCACATTCAAAAGCAGAAAATTTCTAACATTTCATATGTTACAAGTCTCACAAATGTTGAGTAGGTGTTTTTTTTTGCCATTGATATAATATAAACTTGATCCCATGCTTCACCATTTGTCACATGTAAGGTCAAGATTTTTCCTCAACCTTGCTTTGACTTAATAATTTTTTGTGTTCCCTGCATCATCGGGGCTTTTCACTGACGATGCTTTAAGTTTAGTTTATGATTATTTGCATAGGCATCAAAAAACCCTGCTAGTGCATAAAGTTCAACCCCTATGTATGCACTAGTATTAGAATTTAAGGTAAACCCACAAAAGTGGTTTAAAATTTGAGTGAGGAAGGAAAAGTTGCAAAAATGACCCCATGCAAAAAAAATAATTTTTGGGGTTTGGAAACCAACCTAGCGAACCCCCTCGAAAGCAAACCCATTAAATGTTGTGGTCCCACATTTCTTGGAAAAAATAAGCAAAGAAATGATTGTGGAAAGGGGGTTCGCCGAGCCCCTCTTCTTTTCTCTCCCCCAAGACCAAAACCTGCACTTTTCCCTTCAAAGCTCATGTTGAGGATGAAAATGGAAGAGACTTCACAAACCCAATTGGAATCAAGTAGTCCTTGGAACGAGCTATCCAATGAATATAATTTTAATATGTTTTGGTTTTATTATGTATTTGTTTTTCTAGTTTTATTAAACATAGGTTTTTCATCGAAAATGAAGGTCTCTATTCTGTACATGTGGAAAAATAGTAGATTATGAAAAAAAAAATTGAAAATAAGGAGTAAACTAGGGATATTAAAGTCCTGGATCCAACAAAAAGAATTTTGATACATACAAAAAGTTAATGCTTGTATAACATCCGCCTATGTTTGAGTTGTAATCGGTTTGACTTGAAACTTGATTAAGGAAAAATATTTAAAAAACACTATGAAACCAATTGAAGCACTAGATATCAGGAAGTTATAAATCTAAATTTGAAAAATTAGAATTTTATCCCATGGAAAAAAAAAAAATTATATGCTTTATACTCACCCTTAAAATGGTGTTTACCTAAAAAAAAACTAGTTTTTGAAGGAGATGTGAAAAAAGAAGTGCAATCTGATTCCAAAAAAATTGAAAAAAATATATTTAGAATCTATAGACAAAATTTCACAAATCACTAGTTTACATCATCTTCAAATTCCTCACGGTTTAGCCGCTATAGGCTCCCGAAAGTGAAGATTTAGTTAGAAAAAAATATTTCAATGTCCAGTTTGGCCAAAAATTGTAAACCAGTATTGTGGGATCACCCTTAATGCTTATGCGTGAAACTTAAACTCCCAAATCATTTGCACCAATGGTGTTTTTCGCTGATGATGTAAATTTTCCCATGTTTTTACATGTATGATTAGTAATTTTTTCTGACTCAACATTCTAAAGGGAAAAATGCTTTATCATATGCAAGGTCAGAGGTTTTTGCTGACCTTGCACTCAAATTGACCTACCCACTTTTAAAGTTAGAGAATTTCTCTAACTTAACAAAAATCAAATGATCTTCCAATGTAATGCCATTAAAATTTAATGACTTAGCAACCATTTTGGAAACTTCATGTCTAGCTTGCCATAACACTATTTTTCAACACCCAAACATTTTTCCTTGCTTTCACCTGCATACACACTGATTTTCAGCGACCTAGAAAAAAATGCAAAATTTCTCTAACATTGCAAAAAAATTTCCTTTTTACCAAATCTTGTTGCTTGTGCTTCGTTTCTCACATTCATCACTCTTAAGCCCTTAGTTTCACACAATCACTCTAAATTTCCTCACCTAAGTTGCAAATTCCAATATGCATATTTTTGTAACACTGCAAATATGTTAAAATTTGTCATGTAGTTTATTATGCACGCACATCGAGATATTCATGTCTACATTTCTTCAAAGATAGTTTTCTTCAAATGCCAGATCCATCTCCTAGTAAGGCCAAAGTAATGAAATACAAGTATCAAGGAGTGTTTTTGGACACTATGGTCACATCTAATATTGATGAGATTAGGGATACATAAATTGTGCATGTTGACATGTCTGAATTTCTTGAGAGGACAAAGAAGCAACCCTTGGACAATGGTATGAAGTCCATTATTCAAAGCAATATCCAATTGGTGTCCTCGTTTCTTGTTGTATCCCAAAACCCTGAGTTTGTCTTACAAGTAGCTTCTCATTATGACAAGGATACAAGAAGCGTCAAGGATTTAAATGGGAATGTGATCATAAGGTTGGATGTTGAATTCTTTGATAAGGCCTTCATTTGTTTGAGCATTGATAGGTATGTGTTGATCTCTAAAGAATCTGCACAAGCGGAATATGATCAAGATCTAAACACTGCTAAGTGGGTAATTAATAAAAAATGGTTGAAGACACCTTGGCCAGGAATCTCTAGGTGGCCCAAGAGTTTCCCTTGCAATGATTTCATTGAGGAGGTAAATGATCTCATCACTAGTTTGGTATCCCTTCTCAAAATTTACTCAAATTCTTAGATATATCAAGTGCATGCCACTACATCATATCCATTATGTACGAGTGCTTACATATATTAGAAATAGAAAATCAATAAAAAGATAGAAAAAATCTATTGTAAAATATTAAAGGAAACACATGAGAGGAAGAAAGGGAAACTAAATTTAGAAACTCTAGGTCTAATTTAAAACATAAGACAATAGACTATATAGGCTTGTCAGATTGTTAAGAAACTCCCTAGTAAAATTGAAGGCTATATGATGAATATTTTTGCAAGGACATTTTTATTAGTACTCAAAACTATACCACTTGTCCAATCCACATTAATTCTTCCACAAATCACCTATAATATAGGTTTTGCTAATAAGAACCTTGTAAGGTGGTTAGGTTATCTTAGAATTCATATTAAATTATTAGATAGATGTTAGATTAGGTAAATAATAAATAAAGTAGCATGCAAATGTTGATTTATAAATGTAGGTTAGGTAATAGTTAGATTAAATAAATAAAACATTATTAGTTATTAGCTTTTGGGAAATTATTCCTGGAGGAGTTTATTCATAGGAATATAAGGCTTTATAAAGTCATATTGCATTGTAAAATGCATCCAAATATATCAATCTTAAATCAATACATTATTTCTATGTTATTTTATCTACAGTAATGGTTTGGTCTGCAATATCATTTTTGTGCTCATCATTTCAATATGGTATCAAAGCAATTTGATCTTGTGCTCTTTGAAGCCATTCCTCATTCAAAACCATTGCCAGTTACATTTCAAACATGCAAAGATGTGAGAAAAACAACTATGTTGTGCGTTTAAATTATAGTTGGGAAAATGTTCAAATTATTCATTTTTGAATGACATTTTTTTTAACAATTTAATATAGTCTCGATAAAATTTTGACATCTTTTTAGTTTTAAAATAAAATTAAAAAATTAAGATGTTCTAGAAAGCTAATGAGAAGGGAATAAAACCCAAAAATATTTTGATGGTGCTATTAATTTATAATGAGCATTTTATGCAAAAAAAAATAGCAACAAAAAGTGGTGTGCTTAAATTATTGTTGGATGTTGAAATTTCATTATTGACCATTAAAATTTATTGTTAGGGATGATTACCAATTGCCAAAAATATAAATAAAAACTCTTTTTGTTGTTGATATAAGTTTGGAATGCTAAGAAAGTGAGAACATATGATGAGAATGAAAAAAAAAGTTGCGACATGGACGAAGAGAAAACTCCTCCAATGTGAACCTTCCTGAAACCCTAGCTACCATTATTCTTTGGTTTTTGGCTGCTCTCAGTCCCAATGTGACTCAAAGTTGAAGCTCGACTACTGGGCAACCCCTCTCACACTCAGGGTAAGGAAAATACAGTAGACTGCAAGCTAGATTCAGAGGAAAATGGCCACAATGAAGTTGTGAATCTAGAGATGACTTTGGAGAAAAGCCCAACCATTTCCAATGAAGACCTGAACGAGCCTATGTTGAAAGAAAATTCGGGTAAAACCTTGGAAATACAACTCCCTGATGATGTTATTGATGTAACTGCAAAGTGCCAAAATAGAGCTGTGATTTTGTTTTTTTTAAGAGTTATGCCTTCTAAAAGTGAGTTTTTTAAATGGGTAAGATTAAACTAGGAGAACCGAGGATGGGAAATAGAGGCTATGTAGGGTCTTGGCAAGGGTTATGTGTCTTGTATGTTCAAATCAAGAGACCATGCTCAGGTTGTCTTGCAATATGGAACATGGGTAATCTGTGGTCAGATTTGTTATCTACAAGCTTGGAATTTTAATTTTCACCCTAAAGGCCCTTCATGTTCTCGCTATCCTACGTGGGTTGAGTTTCCCTTTCTCAATTTCACTTTTAGACCTTTCTTAAAAGACGGTGTTGCTCACCTAGGCAGAGTAATTTGGTGTAAGCATAGTTATGATAAATTTTTAAGCCTTAGGGTTCATCCTAGGGCTTGTGTGGAAGTTGATTTAAACAATCCCTTGCTAGAGATCTTAAATTTGGCTGGCCCTATTTTTGAGTTGAATCAACGAGTTTTTTATTTAAATAAGCCAAATGCATGCTTCTACTGTTGAAAAAGAAGGTCATTTGATCTACGAGTGCCTAATTAGAAAACAAAAAAAGTCCATATGCCAACAGTCTCCTCTCTAACTAGTGACCATTTATCCTCCCCCAGTCATTTTCTTCATTCCATTCAACCCTCTCGCCCCTTGTCACCTACCTTAGAAAGTGCTCTTGTTCCTAATTCCAGCCTTGGTAGTACTCCTAGTGTTTTTAGTGAGACAGTCCCATCTTTCAAATATGTCGTTATGTCAGACAGCTGGAGAGAGGTTAGAAAGAGGAAAGAGCCTTCCCCTCCTTCCACGCTTTCTCTGTGCCAAGTGCATTCTTGTTCTCCCCCCATTCTACTTCTAAAGCCCTTCCTCATGATTCATCTTCCCCCCTTTGCCCCCATTATGCTTTTAAAGCCCTTGCTCGTGATTCCTCTTCCCCCCCTTTCCCCTCTTCTCCTCACCAATACACTCCTGATTCAGCCCTTTCTCCTTCCTAAACTCGTCATCATTCTAGATCTCCTTCCATCTCTCATGACTATGAAGGTAAGAACTCATATTCGAATTTTGAAAATCGATTCAGTGTGCTGACTCAGGATGAAGAATCCTCCCCTCATCATGAATTATAAGATATTTTCCTGGAACGTGAGGGATTTCTCTCCCCCCTCGCAAATATAAAGTCAAAGAGGTTGTTATGATATGGAAACCTGATGTGCTCTTCCTTCAAGAAGTCAAAATTGGGGGAATTAAGCTTGAAATGTCCTTATGTAAGGTTTGGGGTGGTGCCATGTTCTTGTTTACTTCTCATATTGAGGGAAAAGGTGGAGCTATTATTGGGATTTCACCTTGGATTGCTAAGCATGTTATTGATAAAGGGGAGGATCCCTCACACAACTGTGTTTGGGCCCTTACTTTTATCAATGGGAAGCTCATCGGTTTTGTTCTATTTATGCTTGCACTCTACTAAAGAACGTGTGGAGTTATGGAATTGGTTGGCTAATAACTTACCCAATGTTGAGTGGTTGATAGGGGGTGATTTTAACATGGTTGAGCATGCTCATGATCATAGCTGGTCTAAAGATTTTAATCTCAGTAGAGATGAATTTGATAGTTGGACTTTTTGTTGAAACTCCTTGGGAGTGGTTGCTCCTATTCATGATAAGATTGCCAACCATTCGAACAATTGGTACACTTGGTCCAATTGCAAATTGGAGTGTGATAGGAAACTAAGTAGGCTGGATAGATTTTACATATCTCCTACTTTTCCCCTCAATCAAGACTCTTTGGGTTTGTATGTTCAGGTGGACCTTTCCACCACTCTCTCTGACCATCACCCCATCATTTGCAATATAGGTTTGTCCTCAAAATCAAACTCAGATAGTTTATTGCCTTTCAAACTTAATGTATCCCACTTAAAGAGTCCTTCTTGTCTATATTCCCTTGAAGGCCTTTGGAACTCCATCCCCAAACCTGATGAAGGGGGGTCTTGGATAGATTGGTGGTGTGCTACTATAAATAAATGCACTAGTTTTTTGTGCTCTTTTGGCAAACGAATGGCCAGGCAACGTAAATGGAAAGAAATATCTCTCCAAGGAAAACTTGTGCATGACAGAAAATTGCTTAATGCTAATCCTAATAATATCACAATTCAAACCTCCATTGCTTCTATTGAGGCTCAACTATGTAAAATTGATAATTATAAAGGGTAGGGGGCCAAAATCAAATCCAAATTACATTGGATAAAGGAAGGAAATAAGCGTACAAAGTACTTTTTTAATTATCTCAACTATAAACGTAAAAAAGAAAGAATTGGTGATATAAAGAATGAATTCAATGTCTTACAAAGTAGACCCATTGATATTTGTAATTTTTTCAAACATTTTTATGAGAACCTCTTCAAAGATGACCAATGGGAGGATATTCAACAAATTCTTGAGGATGTTGTCAAAGATCATATTCCTAACAAAATTAATCCAGGATATAACCAATATCTTGATAGATCATTATCATTGGAAGAATTGGAACATGCTCTTTTCTCTATGGCCCCTCATTAAAGTCTGGGAAGCGATGGGATTCCTATGGAATTCTACCAAGTTATGTGGCCACATATCAAGGAAGACTTTTATTGTTTATATTTGGAAGCCCTTAACAAAGGTTCCCTAGGTCCGAACATTAATGGTGGCATAATTAAGCTCCTCCCTAAAGTAAATATGGAAGATTTTGTTTCTAGTTGGTGCCCTATCACCTTATTAAACACTTCATATAAAATAATTGCTAAAGATTTGGCTATTCGAATAAAACCTGTGGTGAAACAGATTGTTAGAACAAAGTAAACAAATTTTATTGCTGGCACATGTATTCTTGATAACCTTATGTTAGCTTGGGAAACCTGTGAATGGGCTCAAAAAACATGCCAGAATATTATTTTAATTAAACTTGACTTTGATAAGGCCTATGATAGAATTCATTGGAGCTTTATTATTAAAATGCTACAATGGTTGGGTTTCAGGCCTAAAATCTGGTCTCACATTCAAATGGTTTTGTAGGATGCTAATGCTCGAATTATCATCAATAACATGATGACTGATCCCTTTTTATTATAGTGATCCATTCGCTAAGGATTCCCTCTAGCGCCTTATCTATATGCTCTAACAGTTGATGCCTTGGGTTATCTTCTTCAAAGTGTTATTAATCAACAACTCATAGCAGGAGTTTCCATCCCTCACAATGTTGTTGATATTAACTCTCATTATGTTGATGACAACTTCCTCTTTTTACGAAATTCTAAAAAGGACGTCTCCAATCTTATCAAAATTTAGGAGCTTTATTGTGAAATTTCAAGTTCTAAACTAGCTCATAACAAGAAAGAATTCTTAATGATTCAAGTTGGGGATGTTTCTTAGTGGATTCCAAAAGAGTGGAAACAAATAAGACATGGATAAATTATGAGGTATCTTGGTATTCCCTTCGGTATTGGGGTTTCTCTTGGTGATATGTGGAATTGGTTTCTTGATAGACTTAAGCATAAACTCTTTAACTGGGGGTATAAATTCCTTTCCTTGGCTGGCAAAATTCAGGTTGTTAACAAGATTTTCCTTGCTTCACATGTCTATTATTCTTTGTGTTGGATGCCTTCTAAGAAAGGGTATGAGGATCTAGTCAAAATTATATGCAGATTTCTATGGGAAATGTGGGATGGTGACCCAGGATATATATCGACTTCATGGTCTTATTGTACTTAGCTGAAACATAAAGGAGGATTGGGCCTCATAGACCCAAGAACTCAGGGGTTTTGTTTGGCTGCTAAATGGATTATTAGAGCTATTAAAGGGGATGAACCATGGAAGATCTTCATTCGATATCGAATCAATCAAGCTTCAATTAAAGGAAAATGGCAGCAAGTGGGCTAGTTAGACAAAATTATTTATGCTTCATTTTTCTCTCTGAAGGCTTCTCTTCCCCTTTAGTCTATTTGGAAGGCTTGGCAATATTTTTTTCACTTGTTAAAGTGGAAAGGAGAAGATTCCCTACAACTTGGTTTCAGTTTTTCCACTTTGTCTATTTGGTGGAACAAACATATCCTTTATCAGGGGCAACCCCTTGCATTAAGCTTTCCAAATCATTCATATTCTTTGTTCAGAAAAGGGGTTTGTAATGTTGGAAATTTATGGGACTTCCATTCAATGAGTTGGTCATCATGGAATGAGGTTAAAAATCAATTTAGCCTTAGCAAAAAACATAAAGTTTTTTTGATCTTTGTGCAATCCTTGGTGCCAGTGGAGTTGTCTATGAAACTTTGTACTCCAATTCAATGAAATTTTTTTAAGGACTGGCCATGGTTACCTTCATACCCCTTCTTGTTCTTCCTTCTAAAAAAGATATATTTGAAGTTGTTCCTAATCTCTCCTTGAAGTCACGGTTGAATTCTAAATGGAAGTGCAGGTTTAGTGAGAAGTTTTGGTTAAAATTATATGCTCAAATTTGGAAATCTAAAGTTAATGTTGATGCTCAGTTAATTGCCTAGAAGATACTACACTTTAAACTACCCATTGGGGACAGGCTAAAATGTATTATGATCTAGCCAACTAATTGTCCATTTTGTCACAAGCATGAAAATATGAAGTGCATATTTTTTAGAATTGCCAGCTGGTTAAAAGGCTATGGAATTTTGTGTTCAATGATTTTTGTGTTGTTTTCACTCATAAGTTATGTTGGAGAGAAGCTCTTCTTGAGGTTGGCCTTTATACTAATCGAATTTTTGATAGTGTGATACATGTTATTATGTTACATATATGGAGAAATAGATGCAAAATTGTTTTTACCATCAATGATGTTCATCATGAAGCTATATTTTTAAGGCTTTACTCTGATATATTTTTTTGTCTTGCTACCATGTTTCCAATGTTTCAGAATGACGCCTTGAAGAACCTTACTTTGAGTTATCAAATTGGACAAATCAAGCTACAAGTTGGATAGTTGCTGAGCAAAAATAGAGTTTGTTTTGGTCAGAGTCTAAGTTCTATCTTTCAAGATGTATAATGCTCATGTATTTTGTCTTTGTTGTATTATTCCAGCTTATTGGAATGGTTTAAGTTGTTGTGCATAGTTGTCTTATTTTTATTGAGTTGTGGTAGTTTGTACAACTCTCTATGGTGTAATGTTTCCTCTTTGGGTACAGTTTCTTATTGCAGTTTTTTAACTGCTCTTTTTTCTATGTAATGCATTTCCTCAATACAAAAAAAAAAAAAAATACTTCACTTATGCTAGTCATAGTGATGCCTACTATGAATAATAAATTATTTACTCACACCATTAGACTCCACCCCCAATCAAATTTAAAATAAAAAAATTAACCATTTTTGTTCACCCACATAATTACACTCCACTCCTTGTTCTCATTGTAGAACCCCTCTTGAGACAATTATTAATTTTTACTTAAGAATTATTTTATTTGGTTAATAGTTTCAATTTTTTTTTAAGAATGTCTCATCTTTAATAGTTTATGTTAACATCCTCATGCCATTACTCCACCCCTTGTTGTCATTCTAAACATGATTATAAAAGTTTTTATCTCTTTTAGAATATAATTTTTAAAAAACTGGAAATTATTTTTTAATGTTTCCACTTTGGGTACAGTTTCTTATTGCAGTTTTTTAACTACTCTTTTTTCTATGTAATGCATATCCTCAATACAAAGAAAAAAAAAAAAAAAACTTCACCTATGCTAGTCACAGTGATGCCTACCATGAATCAAATTTGAGATCAAAGTCAACCATAACAACTATGATATTGATCAACCTTACTTAACATATTTAGGTAGATATACTTGACATATTTTTTATATACAAATTTAATAAATTATTTACTCACACCACTTTTTGTCAAATTTAAAGTAAAAAAATAACCATTTTTGTTCACCCACACAATTACACTCCACTCCTTGCACTCATTGTAAAACCCCTCTTGAGATAATTATTTTATTTTTACTTAAGAATTATTTTATTTGGTTAATAGTTTCTTTTCTTTTTTTTTAAGAATGTCTCATCTTTAATTGTTTATGCTAACATCCTCATGCCATTACTCCACCCCTTCTTGTCATTCTAAACATGATTATAAAAGTTTATCTCTTTTAGAATATAACTTTTAAAAAACTAGAAATTATTTTTTAGTAATTAAAAATTAAGAATAATCACTTAAGATTTTAGAGAAGATTTAACTTCAATCTTTACAACAAATTATTAAAAACTTAACATTTTACTTCTTAATGATATGAGATTTCCACAATCCATCAAGAAAGTATTTTTGTTGCTTGTGAAAAAAACTTGAACACAATGGAATCCAAAAGTAACAAAAGTACATTACTTCTTACTATCCAATTTATTTTAACACAATGAAAAAATTTTAAAAATAAAATTGTTAATGATAATTATTTACTAATTTTTAAAAAAAGAAAGTATAAAATTATTGACCATTGAAAAAGTTAAAATAACTATTCAAACCAAAATAATTAAATGATTTTAAAGTAAAATAAAATAATCATAAAATAACTTGATTTTATTCGACAGATTCTGTATCTACTCGTTGGCAAGAATTTTTATATCTAAGAAATTCTGTAACACTGGAAATAAAATAGTAGGTAAACTTCTGTTGCTTAGAGAGTATAATCCAAAGGGAAAACGGAGACTCCTTACCTAGGGCTGGAAAACTCGAACAGCTTCCCCGTAGGCGAGAAAATGATGACGCCAATTTCAGCCTCGCAGAGAACAGAGAGCTCGCAGGCCTTCTTCATCAGTCCCCCTTTGCGTTTGGAGAATGTAACCCGGCGACTTTGAGGGTCTTGTATCTGTTTCAGAGTCACCTTTCCCCTCGCCATTCTATTCGAAGCTCGGCAGTTGCAGAGTGCAAGCATCAACATACACGCAAAACAACAGCTTCCGAGCACTCAAATAACCATTTGAATGGTTTTAACCTAGATGTATGTTGGTCTTAATGATTAGGTACATTTCGAACTTTTTAACCTACTGAAACAATTGAGTGAATCTGTACATCTTGACACGTTGTGTCCTTTTCTTAACGTGTCCTTTTCTTCTCACAACTTGAAGTTTCCCCCAAAAATCTTGTGGTCATTCTCTTTTATGCTGAAAAGAACTAAGAAACAATTAAATTTTATGTTTGAGGGAAGCTCTTTGCAAATGGTAAATGAATACAAGTATTTGGGTCTCGATTTTTGCAGCAATCTCAGTTGGGAGTCTTGTAGGGCAAAAAGAATTCAAGGGGCTAGAAAGCCCTCTACTTGCTCCAAAATAGATGTAGATCAGTTGAGCTATGGGACTGGAAAACAAAGAAGAAATTATTTGGGCTGCTTGTCACTCCAGTAGTATTATATGGCTGTGAAGTTTGGGGATGCAACACTTCAGCTCTAAAATGGAGGCAAATAGAAAAATTACAAAAGCACCTAATCATAAGCAATTTTAAAATAAAAAGTACAATCTCGTATGAGATTGTCCTAGCTGAGGCGGGGGCTTTCCCATCTGTTTATTAGGTTATTTGAAGAGAATTGAGAATATGGGGGAACATCGGTAGCCCAAGATTGTGGTGGAAGAAAACTTAACTAGAAGGAAGAGCACGTGGACGAGGCAAAATGCCAAGTGGATGGAAAAATGGGGGATAAGCATGCAGGAGTGTCCAAACACAAATGTAGAAATTAAAAGGTTTGTAAAAGAGAAAGCCAAACAAATCTTGTGGTCAAAACAACTTAGTAGAAAAATAGAATATTATGTTTTGCACTTTAACCACACTTGTGATCACGAGCAAAAGTATTACGTGGGGGCAGATATAAAGTGGAAGGCTAAAATGTTGATTGCCCAGTTGAGAACTAGCTCTCATCATTTGAGATGTGAAACGGGGAGATGGACAATACCCAAGGAGGCATGGGCTGATAAGATTTGTTGTTTCTGCTCTTCGGGTTTAGTGGAAACAGAATGGCACTACGTCATGCAGTGTAAAGCTTACAAGGACATTAAGTGCAGTTACTTGGATCTATTTAAAGTCAAATCGTTAGAGGCTTGGTTTGAAGAGGAGAAGATCGCTGAAATGGCAGGTTACCTGATCAAAATACACAGTAGAAGAAACAAAATCAACAAAGAGTTAGAGGGAAACATAGAGTACTCAATGGGGTTGGCGGCTACTCGGTTTGTGTCAAATTGTGGTTTCAATTCTATTTTGGGGGTCCCATAGGACGGCTGGTCTCGTGGACGTAATTAAAAGCATTCATTCATTCATTCTTTGGAAAGCATCACTGATGGTATGCTTAGATTTGATGAGTTCTGTAAAATGGTGTACAATAAATGGACTACCACGGAAATAACAAGATTTGAAGTCTAAATTCGGTTAATAACGTGTAAAAGACGAAATTGCCTCAATAAAGTAAAAAAATTCATCGGAAATGTTGTACGGAGTGGCCTACATGCACTTCCGGGCTATGTGAAAAAGAGTTATAAGGTATGAATGAACTCTAAAGAACATGTGGTTAGTTTTGAAATGAAATGAATGAAATAAAATATTTTAATGACATTCACAAGTCCAAAAAAGCCTATGGGACCCAAGAGCAGCAGAGGGACCTCCCACAGAAAAGCCCTAGACAATTTATAGACTCTGTACAAGATCAGCCCTTCTGTAGTGAATTTTGATGATGAAGTTTGCAGTTTTATCTAGTCTTGATTCTTCAAACAAGGTATTTAAATTATCAACCTGCACAGTATCCCCATAGCTGGCCCAGATGTCTTTATATTCTGAGCATTCTATGATAAAGTGTCATTCTGTCTCCACCATACCCTTGTTACAGAATCGGCATATTCTATTTTCCCACTCCTCTTTAGGAACCACCCACCTACCCATTTCACACCTAAGATGATGTGAACTAGTTCGCAATTGAGCTATCAACATTTTTGCTTTCCATTTGATATTTGCTCCTATATAGGCCTTTTCTTCATGGTCCCTCGTAGGATTGAATTCTTTGGTATAATAATCTTTTTTACGCCCTATTTTTTTTATCCATATAGCATATTTAAATTTTTCTCACATATTTGTTAATTTCTCCATTTGTGTTTGGACACTCATGCATCACAACATCCCATTTTTTCATCCATTTGATATTAAGTTTCATCCATGTGTTCTTTCTTCTAGTTAGCTCTTCCTTCATAATTAGCTTAGGCCATTGATGATCCTCCATATTCTGGACCTTTTTTAGGTAGCCTAATAACCGAGTCATCGCTGAGGCCTCCAAGGGAAAAGTACCAGTCTCAGCCAATAAAATTCCATAAGGCACTGCAGTCTTAAGCTTGAGGCTGCATATAATTAGATATTTTTGTATCCTTTCCACTTGTCTCCATTTCTGATCTAACATGCTACTACCCCAAATTTCACACCCATAGAGAATTACCGGAGTGACAAGTAGACCAAAAAGCGTTCTTTTAGTTTTCCAATCCCATAATTTCGCATTTCTACATCTATTTTGCAAAGAGTACAGTGCCTTCGAGCCTCCCTGAATTCTTTTTGCTCTACATGTTTCCTAGCTAAGTTTTTTGTGAAAATCAAGCCCAAGGTACTTGTACTCATCCACTATTTCCAGTGGCTTGCCTTCAAAGAGAAATTCAATCTGTTGTTTTTTTCTTCACAGCATGAAGATCATTATTTTGGTTTTGGTAGTGTTCACTTGCATCCCGACCTCTTGACAAAATGTTTCAAGGGCCTTCAAATGTTTTCTCAAATCAAGCGCAGTTTTAGCAATTAATATGAGGTCATCAACATATAAGAGTAATTTTATTACAAAGTTGGCCAAATGAATGCCTTCCCCACCAACCTTGTCAATCCATACTTCCAACTTATCAATGTAAAGCCCAAATAGCATTGGGGAGAGCGGGCAACCTTGTTTAACACCAATGTCACTACCAAAGCATTCTAACATACCATCATTGGTTCTGATTTTAGCTCTAACCTGCTCATAGAGCCTATGAACAGCTGCCCTAAGCTCATGCGGAACTCCCAAATCCTCCATTCTCTTCCATAACTTGCCTCGAGGAACCATGTCAAAGGATTTTTTAAAATCAACAAAGCAGCAATAGGCTTCATCTCCTTGAATGTCCCAATTTTTTTCAATCAAAAATCTAAGGGTAGCTCCATGATCAATAGTGGAATGTTTGGGCCTAAAACCAAATTGTCCTTTTGCTCTTTTCCCCTTTTTTTCAGCCCAGCTGCTAATCCTGCGCTCAATCATGCTTCCAAAAAGTTTCCCCCGAAGAGGATTAATCATAATAGTCTGGTAGTTTGATGGGTTATTTATGTCACCACTTTTGTGCAAGGGGATAACAACACTAATGGTCCATCCTTTCGGGAAGCCTTCTTGAATGACCCTATTGAAAATGCTCCTAATACAAGGTGCAAGGACCTCAATACCCCACTTTAAATGCTCTGCTTGCAGCCCATCAATATCCTGCGCTTTCTCTCCTGCCAACCTTCTTATGCCTTGA
>VDFB02193259.1:0-13007 GCA_007258455.2 Sequoia sempervirens
CCATGAATGATGGCGATGACGATGATATAGTGTCGGGTGACACTCAGCCACTTGAGGACGATGAGCCTCGCCAGAATGAAGAAGAGGTTGAACAGGTTAGAGAAGTCGAGGCACAGGAACAGCGGCCCTTCGATATACTATATGAGGTGCGGAATTGGCTTAGAGACAGAATGCGAAGAAGCCCGAGCGAGGAAATTGATCCAGCGATTGAGATGGAAGAGTTTTTGAACCGGATCAGTGCTCCTCCGCCGAAGAAGAAGGCAAGAAAATTTTCGAAGATCTCCACAGATGAGGATGGCTCTCGTACCCTTCACGTTGCTGTCCCACGAGTCGAGTGTGACCGGAATGAAGCAGCTCCGGAAAACTATGTGGTCACCCCTCTTGACTTGGGACGCCCTACTGGTGCACAGATTGTTGAGGAGTGCGATAACTCCTTCCTTGCCCTTAAGGATAGATTATTCAAGAAAGAAGGAAAGTACAAGAAGTTGAAGCGAGAACACAAGGCGTTAGTTGGATATGTTCAGCAGTTGTCTCGTTCTCGAGGGCAGGATGTACCAGTGATAGAGCCTCCAGCAGATATTCCTAGAGAGTCGATCAGCGGCTTGGTAGAATTGGGGAGGATGGCACAGGAGGCAGACAAATGGGTCACAGGGGTTCGTACGGAGACAGAGAAATTCATGGAGGACCTATCCTTTGCTTTTCAGCAGGCCTCTTCTATTTTGACACGGATGGATGCGGTGGATCATGCTTGGGGCGATGCCTCTATCTATCAGAGTAAGGTGATCCAGCGTCTTGAGGCGTTGAGGCATGTGCCATTGCAGTTGCTGATTGATGGAGGTGTCATTCAAGCGAATGACCGATATGATTTCTCTCGGTGGTATTCTTCGGCTATCACAGGGCGTGGCTTCTTCGATGCAGCACAGGCGGATTCAGCCAGGATTCACAAGGCTATGGCCAATATTATAGATGGAGTTCAGAATACCTTCGAGGCCATCTTTGCTAGGCGGCTGAGTCCAGAGGAGATAAGTTTTGATAATTTGAGGGGTTTGCTGGTTCCCTTCTTCGCAGATGTTAAGACCTTCGTACAAGATGACTTTGAAAATACTGCTACATTCTCCACTTTGATCCAGAACACGCAGGACTCATTGGCTGCTTGGAGAAAATCTTGTACGAGGCACGAGCACTCAGTTACAGTGTTAGAGTTTCAGTTAGATTGTGTTCCATCTATTTCAGTTGAGGAGGTTGAGGCCGTACTTAGCAGATTTGTTGAGTTGGCAGTCAGAGAGAAGGCTAATGGGAACACACTACTGGACGAGGATCTTCTAGAAGACTGAGCATTTATTACATTTGCTATTTTGGGAGTGAGTGGGAATCTTTGATTCATTTAATGTACCACTCCCTATTCTGGCAGTTTTTAGGGTTAGGGCTGAGGTGGCACGATTCTGGCCACTCTATTGATTGTAACCCTAGCCGTCCTTTGGGACTTGGCTAGCTATAAAAGGGGGAGTCCCCCTCATTTGTAAGACATTAGGATTCAGAACCAGAGTAGACATTGAGAGAGCATTAGCCTTAGAGCTAGATAGTGTAGTAGTGTAGAGCATTTTTGCATAATTTGGAGAAGAGAGAAAGTTTTCCCTTTTGAAAACTTTTGAGGAGATTGTTGTGTAATACATTTTATGATAATAGATCTTTTCATTGATGGTGAAATTCGTCTTGTCATGAAATGCTAGCAAGGTTTCTTCTTCCTTTCGTATCCAAGTAGATTAAATTCATGCAAGTAGCTTACTTTGGTGTGTGGTATTTCATTGAGATAGCTTCATTTTATTCCATACCACTAGCGGCTTGTTGATGATAAGTCTGCCTTGCGTGGTCAACTGGACATCATCTTGTGTTTAACTTCGGTTATGGCTTACATACTTATATGCGTTGTTCTGATGGTGTACGTATGTTAAACTATAACTTGAATATCTTTTGCTATCCCCTTTGAAGATTGCACCGATTTTGCTTAGGCTGTCCGACGGAGGCTAGGTGAAATCTGGTTGAAGTCTATTGAGACGAAGCCCCACATACCTTGCATTTAGAATAGAGTACAAATTTCTTAGGCCCTTTCCCTTTTACTTTCCGCATACTTCTTGTTAGTTTTAGAAAAGGATACACACTGCCAAATCATGCACGTAAGAATCCCCTTCAAATTACATATCAACTGCTAACTGCGAGAAGTCTGAACAACTACGTAAGTCCCCTTGACATACCAGCAATATCACATCAAGCCAAACTGAGCCTATTAGCACTAAAGGAACCTTGAGTTGAGCCACGAACTTTACGCAATCTTAGCGCGGAATACTTTGATCAAGAGAGAATAGAGCGTCGGTTAGGCCTTTCTTTGTTGATTAGGTCTCAAAACCGATCAAGCACCTCCCTTGCATCCACTGCTACTTATTTCACCCACCCTATAGTTTCAATCTCTTTGAGTGCATTGTTCATATTATGCACACAAGGTGTCCAATATATGTTCCTATATGTAGATTGTATCAACATACCCACTAACCTACAAATATATGTTGCGTCAAGAATCACTTGCTCTACATTTTGCAGACTAACCACCTTAATGGCCTTTCTTAGAATCTAAAACTAAAACTCAACATCTTTGTGTTTTTTATTTTGTATTGCACTAAAAGGTACAAATTAAAACACTAACACATATCTTTGTTTGTGTTTTTCCATGCTGCCAAGATTTGTCATGCTTTTTAGTAGTAACTATCATAAAAAATGTCTAATATCAATAGTAGTGTGACAGTGATCTTATTGATCTTTCAAGGGGTATTTTTCTTTGTTTTCATAATTGATTTTCAAGATGTGTCATATCAGTTGTAGTATTATTAGTTTTTCAATAGTTTTCCAAGGGTTTTGGCTAATAATTTCATCAATTTAAATTCAAAGACAACAATCATAATTGCAGATTTGCACATAATTTTATCACTTCATATATGAAATGAAAATTTTCATATAGAGCATTCAAAATTTCATATATGAAATGAAAATTTTCTCATAATTTGAGCTCTTTGAGTGGATTCCCATTGAAAAATTGTCTATGAATTTAGTCTCTCTTTGGTTCTTCGAAATAGAACGACATTCCCCCAACATTTCAATTTCCACTAGTGGCCTATGCTTGTTCCATGAGTCCGTCCAAAATAGCACAGACCTTCCATTGTTTATATACCATGTGAGATGCTTTGTTATCATTGGTTTACATTCCTAGATAAATCTTCAAATATGGGATCTCGCACCAATATTTTCTAGTATTAATCAAAGTTGGAAAACTTGGAGTTGGCGTGGACTCGGCAGCCCAAAATAGGACTCAGACTCGAGACTTGGCACGGACTTGGGAAAAAACTCGGCTAGGACTCGGCAAAAGAAAAACCGTAGTTTTAAAAAGAAAAAATAAATTAATGCATTTAGAGAACATAAGAGCCTAATATGATTATCAATTTGTCATAATTCAAAGATTACACGTCATATGATCATCAAACACTCAATAATTGAAATTTCATCATTCATACTCATAGTTTCAAACTTTCAAAATGTATAACAGCATCATAAGTTTATAAATCTTTACATATAATCATATGTCAAAATAAGGAAAACATTAACAACCAAATATAATCTATATCTTCCTCTTTCCCCTCCTAATGGAAGTCAATTTTGCAGACCTAGAACTAGTAGGTGCTACAGTATCCAAATGAGGAGATTGAGGAGTGGTTTCTTGATCTTCAAAAGTGTCTTCGTCCTCCGCCATTGCTTCCAATCTTGCTGCTTCTTCCTCTTTTGCTGCTGCTCTCTCCAATTCAGCAAGATCCTCATCTATAAGGAATACATCAGCATCATCATTTTGTTTATCAATAGTCCATTCACCATATGGATCAATATCATCAAAGTCGATGGACTCATGTGAAACACCCTCCACCTTTCTAGTTCGAAGGCAAAGGTTGTACCAAACAAAAACTAAATCATTTAGGTGTTGCTGTGTCAACCCGTTTCTCTTTGTGTGAATGTTCTCAAATAAACTCCAATTACGTTCACACCCAGAAGCACTACATGGCTGCGACAAGACACAGATGGCTAGCTTTTGAAGATTTGGCGTGCTAGCACCATAGTTCTCCCACCATAAATCTACAAAAACACATTTAAAAAATGTAAGAGTTAAGAATAAAATAAAAAATGTAAGAATCAAGTTTCTAATTTTATCTTGTAATTATACTATTGAACAAATTTATTTTACTTGGTTGTTGTTTTCCTCTCCTTTCAATTGCTTGTTGTGAGGAAAAGAATCTCCCCTTTGCACCCTTGTAGACCTTGAATAGATAAAAATAAAATTAAATCAAATATAGAAAACTCATAGATAGTCAACAATGAACATTGTAAATTCATAATTAAGATGCAACAAATCTCACCTCCAACTCATCAAGCACCTTGTCTCTCATCTCACGATCAAGCACCATCTTATCGACGCATGTGACAACACCCGCCATGACCTCCTCATCAGCCTTAAATGTGTCAGAGAAGTAGAACTTCGGGTTCAAGAAGTAGGCAAAGGCATGTATCGGCTGGTGGAGTTGGTTTGTCCATCTCTGATCAATGATGCGCGAAATGATTTCATATTTTCTTTTGTTGCCGCCATAGTAATGTGAAATGGCCTCTTTTGAAATATGCTAACCAATTTTTTCGGAAGATTTACACATAACCAGCACTAGCCAACTTGATTAGCGTTAGCTCCAAAATAGAAAACCCAGCTTGAAAGAACTCACACCAAGAATGCACACTCAATCCCAAGAAAGGATAGGTGTTGTCATATGGCGGAGGAGCTAAAGAAGAGTACTTGAAAGAAACAAACTCTACATCAAGCATGTGCACTCAAGATCCCACTGAGGGCGAGGTGCTAACATATGACGGAGTGATTGATTTAAAAACTGAAACTAATAGGCAGATAACCAGCCATGAAGCTACAACAATTTAATTCATCCGTTGCGGCGGGCATCCACATGAGAGTGGGGATTCACCACTTTGAAAGTGGGTACAAAGAGAGATACAATCAATTATCCACACTGGTGGTAGACCATCCAGGGGTACTTAATGTAAAAAGAAATAAGAATAAATTGCAGCGATTAGGACTGGAACAATACTACTGTTTACAGTCTTACAAATAAGGAATAAAGCTGCAAATTACATATGAATTACAATATCTTCAAAGCACATGATAATAGATGATCTCATACAAATAATTATCTCTCTAACTACTGATAATGAGTCAAAAAAAAACAGAACTTCTAAGGTCTGATACAAAAAACAGTAAACTGAAAATGTCAATCAGCAACTGTGAAAACCAATGAAATGTTCATAACTCAATTCACCTCCAAATCGAATGTCGTCTTTTGCTGTGTCCTTTTAGAAGGTAGGCGAACATATTTTGATCATCAAACAGCAACCAAACTGCACATATATTTCTGGCACGAATTCCAAAGCCTCCAAGAATGGTCCGGCCCTCTTCAAGGGCGATTTTGTCATTAAAAATCAGAACCTTTGAAATTAAATCTCAAACTTTGCAAGAGGGGGCGCCTTAGTTTAGCAAACACTCAGCAAAAATACCCATAATCAAAATAAATTTACTCTAGGAGATGCATTCAAATTTTCACTTTCAGCTATATGTAAGTCAGCAACTCAAAAACTGGAAATATCATCAAAACTTCTTCTGTTGAGCACAATCTGCTAGTCTGGATGAGAAGCAGTATAGACCAACTAGGTGTTGTATCTCAAACACGAAATTGGTTAATGGCTAGGAGGTAGCATCCTCGAAGCAAGGTTTCATTTGTCATTCCGACAGCATAACAGTATGATAACATGAATGGATCCAAAGTTGAAGTAGAGCATTCAATTTATAGAAGAGTAGAAAACTCTTCAATTTCACAAGAAAGCACGCCAAGAGTCACCAGGAGACTCTTCATATTTCCAAAAATCCAATAATTCTCCAAGAGGCGTCCCTTTTCAAGAATTCACTTTATTCTTTTTAAAAATATAATTCTTCAATAAAGTGGCGTCCACTTTTTCCCAAGGAAAAATGTATTTAATAATAATTAATAAATCTCCTCATGAAGGCGTCACCCTTCCAAGACCCTCTTTTAAACACAACTTAAAGTTGTTCTCCTAGGCCAAGGGGTCAACTGCAAAATATAACCTTAATGCCTTTTTTCACCATAAAAATGCCTTAAGAAATCAGACATGAATTGCAAATAATTGCTCCAACTGGAAATGATGTTCTGAAAGCTGACAAACTCCATACTGCTAAAAATAGAATTTACTATAAATAGTAAACTCTCTGAAATGCCAAAGAACCTCAGAATTGGAAAGCCTAATTTTACCTCAAACAAGCCTACAGGCTTCCGGAATAGGCTGATGAGTGACAGAACAGATCACTGATGAGAAGGGGACATTACATCTTTGGCCCTATCCATGGCATCATAGATGAAACCCATTGGCATGCCCTCTCCATCCACCATACGAAGAACCCTCACCAAAAGTTTTGTCACCTAAAAATTGAAAACAAATGTTAAATTATTACAAAATTAACCCCTAAAAAAAAACAGCAAATAGATTATCATGTATAAAGTTTTTTTTTGTGTTTGTTACTTACCCCAATCAACTCCTCTCCATTTTTGATGAATGTGTCATCAAAAACTATGCTCACAATCCTCTCCCCTTCAGGTTTAGTGGAAAATGGGGACTGCGACCAAGCATTGGACACAAACATTTTCTTGAGATGAGCAATGGCACCAAGAATGCTTTGCAATGTGAGGAAGTGGCTAGCAAATCGTGTCACTCCTGGTTGCACAAGGTCCTTGCCATTTGTGAATTTCCTCATCAAGGAAAGCACCCAAGTATGGTTGTAGATAAATTTTGTAACATTTTTGGCATCTTCAACCACACTTTTGACCCATCCAATCTTCCCAATGTCCTCTAGCAACAAGTCCAAGCAATGTGCAGCACAAGGAGACCATGCAATTGTGGGATGCCTCTCCATAAGTAGTCTACCTGCAACTACATATGCAGCTACATTGTCCATGATAATTTGGACAACATTATCAACACCAACCTCCTAGATCACCCCATCTAATAAATTGCATAAAGTCTCGGCATTTTTTACTTCACAAAAGGCATCTATTGACTTTAGGAACACCAATCCACTATTAGAGGCCACTAAAAAGTTTAGGAGAGTCCTATTTCGTCCATCTGTCCACCCATTAGACAAAATGTTGCAACCTTTTCTTCGCCAAAATTTCTTTTGCGCATCAACCACAAATCGTGTATTCTTTATGGCTCCCTCTAGCAATGGCCCACTCAAATCTTTAGCTATTGGGGTCTTAAACCCCTTACTTGCAACTGTAAGGGCATTCACCAAACCTTCCCAATATGGGTTGCTCGCCACATTGAAAGGTAAATTGTTGTAGTACCAAAAGTTTGTTGCTGCCATCCTAGCTTCATGATGCTTTTCCTTATTCCAACCGGTACCTTCAAGTGAAGGTTGTGCTCCTGGAACATTGAGTGGAATAAAGAAATTTGGTCTTGATGAAGAACCCTGGCTAGCATTAGCAATAGTAGTAGAGAAAGAACCCTCAGGACTCTCACCAAAAGATGAATGTGGCTGACGGATGCTTAGACTTGGGGTACCATGGGGCTTAGATGGTGTAGTAGTGGATCCACTCATCACTGCTATTAGTGCATCCTTTGTTTTTTGTATTTCATCTTTTTTCATCTCATACTCAGCAAGAAGGGCCTTCATCTCTCTAACCATCTCAAGAGTCGAGTTAGGGCATACATCCACATTTTGCCCATGTATTCTTGCAAGGTGGTATTTTAATCTGTTTATACCTCATGTCATCCATTTGTTGCATTCGGTACATGTCACTACCCTTTTTGTTTCCTGGTATCCCATACTTCCATGCAGGGTCTTTTCTCGTTCCCCTTGGGTTTGAAGATGACATTGTTGTTTCAAGTTCAACATGAAAAAAAAAATAGCAAGGGTTTGGTAAAAAATCAGCAAATAAATGAGATTCAAACATTTGCAAAAAAATAGAATGCAAAACCAAGCTAGAAATAGTAGGAATTAGGCTATTAAGGGAAATAGAAAAAAAATTGGTAGCATTTCCCCTTATTTTTCTTTATTTTTTTTATTTTTAATTGAAGAAACAAAAAAAACATAAGCTAAATCACTTATGTGGCTCTATTATGATCTCCTTAGCTCGTCTTCTTGGCTTCTTCCAACCTCACTTCAAGTTGTAGACCTATATTTGGTAGTGTAGAGGAGTGAAATGAGGAAAGAAATTAAAAAAGAAAGAGGTTTTAAACCCTATTTTTGACATCCCAGCCGTCTAGGAGAGTCCCTACATGGGACTCGCAAGTTCGACCTCAGGACTCACGCAAGTCCTGAGGTTGAACGTGCGAGTCCCGTGGAGGGACTCTTTATAATGTCCCCATTTTGGCCATATGCTCTTCTGTGACTGATAGCCTATTTTTGGAAATCCGTAGGCTACTCAAATGTGCAAATTTAGGGTTTCCACTTTCAGTAAGTCTTGCTTCCAGCTCAATTCAACTTTTTGTTGGTTTTGAAGTGAAATTACTATTTTTGGCATTGGCTATTTTTAGTAAGTCTAATTCTGGTAGTGGCATCATCAGCAGTTCAACTCAGGTCATCATGTTTTTTTGGCAATCCATCAGTTTCAGTATTGGTGTTGGTTTTGGTTATCTCCTTGGACTGAGTTTTATACTTAGTCAATTTCATGTTTTTAAGTTGTACCCCACGCCTAGGCTTGATGACTTCAAGTTGTTTTTAAAGAGGGGACATTAAAGGGTCTATTTGAGCATTTAATATTTTGATAAATGTTTTATTGTTGCAACTTGAAATTGGACGCCTAAAGGAAGATGATAAATATTTTATTAATTCAAAAATAAAGTGAATGTGTGAGAGGTGGTGTCCCTTGGGGAATTTGAATAGTTTCTTGTTGGAGTTACAAGTTTCTTCATTTGCCCAACTGAAGCTTATTTATTGATGCTTTGAGCCTTCATTGTTATCTTTGGAAAATATTGTAAAGTTATGCTACTGGTTTGAAATCCAGAATCCGGCTAAGGGAAAGCTTAGCAAATTTACTCCATTCTTCGGGCCTAAAACTATGGTTCCCTAGATGGTCTATTGGGATTGTGCTTCATTCAAAAGTGCATATTGAGCATCAAAGTGAAGGAATTGGTGATTTTTATCAGTTTTGTGTTTGTTGGTTTATGTCAGGCTGAATCAAGTTTTCATTTACAGCTTTTGGTGTGAATTTATTTAGCTTATGGGTATTGGTTCTATTGATTCCTATGCTAGAGGTGACCCTACTTATGCATTTGCAGATTTTAATTCAAAGTCTCCAATTTTTTATTGAAGTTCGCCCCTCTTGGGAGGCCGTACCATGTACTTACAGCCTTGGGATTTGTGTCAGGCTTTAGGGAGCAATTTGCATCAATTTTTTCAATAGTTCTTGGTTGCCTAGCTTGGAAAATGCTATGTTTGCAATTTCATTGGGATTTGTGAAGTTGGGTAGGAGAAATAAGCAAATTTGGTGGTTGTGAAGTTGCTGGTTATTCAATGGATGGAGTTGATTTTCACTTACAGCTCTTAGAGTGAATTTATTTTGGTTGTGGGTGTTTTCTCAATAGTCTCCTTTGCCTATGGCGTACCTAAATGTTCATTTGCAGATTTTGTGGGCAAGTATATGATTTTATAGACAAGGTTGCCCCATTCCCTTGGCCGTCCCTTGTCTTTCTGTTATTGAATGGTGTGTTGGGAAGATTTTGTGGTGATTGGAGTCAAGTTGGTGTTCTATTAAGGTCGCCCAGCCTTGAAGGTGTTCCAACTTCAGTTTCATGTGCATTGGTGAAAGGTTGTCCCACATTTGAAGCATTTTGTTGAAGACTTAGCTTGCTGGTTTGAACTTCAATTTGCAGGTTTTCATATCAGACCTATATACTTCTGTTCTATGCTCTATTTCTCTGATGTTTCAATTCATAATTGGGATCAGAAGTATAGTGTAATTACTAATGCTATTTTGGAGTAGATTTCTATTGAATAATCTTTGTAATTTGCAAATATTTTTCATTGTAAGACTGAGAATTAGTAGTACTATTCCAATCATTCATATTTTTGCATTTACTTTGTGTTTAAGCAACATTGTAACCCCTGGATGGTTTACCGCCAATGTGGAGGAAAATACATTTTGTAACTTTCAATTCACACCCACTGTTTAAGTGGAGAATTCCCACTCCCAAGTGGATGCCTGCTAAGCGGATGAATTGTATTTCATTGTAATTATCTTTCCCCCCACTGAACAAGTGGTAGCATGGATTGCTCATGGTCGGATCACCGCCTACATTTCATTTCCAGCTTTGTATTTCAAGTTCAGATTATTGCTAACGATCCCATCACCATAAGCTATCACCTCGCCTTCAATAGGATCTTGGTGAACTTTCTTGGTGAAGGTTACTTTCAAGTTGGATATCTTTTGGAATCTAACGCTAACATTTGGCGTAGTGCTGGGTTATGTTGTGAGAATTCAAGGAAAAAATTAAGGGGCATATTTCACTCTCCTAGACTTGACTCTCGAGTCCGCAGCAAGTGGACCCATCTAGCCTCCAGACTCCTGAGTCCGCGGCGAGTCCTAAAGAGTCTTCCAACTATGGGACTATTAATATTCTGCTTGCCCCGTCTGTGTCCAAGTATTTATTCCATAATGCCTTACTCCATAATGCTTCTGGATGTGTATACATTCTCCACACCAATTTTTCCCCTAATGCCTTATTTTACACATCTAAGTCTCTTATTCCCGCACCTCCTCTATATTTTCCCTTACTTTATCCCAATGTATTAATGGGAGGCTCTTTATGTCATTGGAACTGTCCCACAAAAACTTCTTCATAATACTGTTGAAATTTTGTTCAGTCTTCTTAGTCAATCTCATACATGATAGCATATATATGGGGATTGTAGCTAACACTACTTTGATCATCACTATTCTTCCAGCCAATGTTAACCATCTCCCCTTCCATGACTGAGCTTTATTCTCACATGCTTCAACCGTATTCTTCCATAAGTTTGTTCTGATCACGCCTTTAAATAATGGAACACCTATATACTTACTAGGGAGTTCACCAATGTTAAATCCCAGTTTTTGTGCTATCCTCCATTGCATAAATCTCTTTGTATGGAAGAACATCATTGATTTCTCTATATTGATGAGTTGTCCCGATATGCTTGAGTATTGTTTAACTACTCCTATTACCTTCGCCTCTTCAAGACTCAAGTCACCATATAAAACTGTATCATCAGCGAATTGTTGATGTGTTAATCTTTCCATCCCTCCTGCTACATATATGCCTTTCCAAGCCCCTTCCTCCTTCCTTCTTTTTATCAATTTTCTCAATACTTTTCCATTATTACAAATAAGAATGGGGATAAGGGATCCCCTTGATGTAGGCCTCTTGAGCTTTCAAAAAATCCACAAGGCATACCATTGACCAGTATTGAAATCTCGCTATTGTTGTTCAACCATATATCCATTCCAACCACTATTTGCTAAAACCAGATTTTTCCATTACCTTCAATAACAGCCTTCAATTGAATGAATCGTCTCATTTTCTTTTATTATCCCTTCCATTATCTCTCTTTCCAGTGTGAAACCACTCTGCTCTGGAGAGATGATGCGAGGCAGGAGATTTTTGAGTCGGTTTGCCATTGCCTTGGCAATTATTTTGTATATTGTATTGCATAGTGATATCTATCTGAAGTCCACATAAGATGAGATATCTGGTTTCTTTGGTATTAGTGCAATTAGCATATTATTGATGCTTTTTACAAATTTCCTCTTCTTTTTGTAATCCTCCACAATCTCCCATATCTCTTTTCCAATGAAGTGCCAACATTTTTGGTAGAAGAGGGCAGAAAATCCATTTCGTCCGGTGCTTTATCTAGGTGAAGCATGAATGTGGCTTTCCTAATTTCCTCCTCGGTAAAGGGTGCTATTATTTCTTTGTTGTCTTCTTGTGTTATCAACATGGGAATGTTCATTGTCAAAGCTTCTGTACTAATTGAATCTGCGATGTTTTTTGGTGCCAACAACTCTTCAAAATATCTAATTGCTTCATTTTGGATTTCCTTTCTTGTTTCCAGTGTTTCTCCTATTGTGGATTGGATTAATTCTATTATTTTTTGTAACTTTTTTAATTTTATTGTATTGTGAAAATATTGCGTTTTTATCCCCTTCCATTAGCAACACTTATTGTGATTTGCTTCTCCAGTATATTTCTTCTCTTGCTAATATTTCTTCATGTTCTATCAGTATCTTCTTTTCTTCCAAGTAATCTTCTTTTACATTCCATGTTGGATTATCTTCTGGTTCAAAATTTGGAGTTCGTTTTCTATTCTTTCTTCTCCTCAAAGATGTTTTTGAATGAAGTTTTATTCCATTCTTTAAGCTTTTTCTTAAGGAATTTCAGTCTTTCCATAAACATGAAGCTTTTCGTGCAATTTTTAATGGGCGCAACCTTCCACCATTCTTCCATTAGATTAATCAGTTCATTCTTCCTCAGACACATTTTTTCGAACTTGAAGTTGCTTTTGGTTGATGATTCGTCCACATGTATAGATGTTTCTAGAAGCTAATGGTTTAAACCAGTATGTGGTAAAATCTTTGCTTCCCATATAGCAGTTGAGTGCATATAGTTTGGGCACAGCATAAACCTATCACTTTCAAAGATGTTTGACAAACCAATTCTTCTGTTTGTTCAAGTATATATCCTATTTTTTGCTTCCACATCAATAAACCCATCGTTTGTTACAAATTTCTTGAAATCTTTCAAAGCCACCAATTCTTGTGTCAAGCCTCCACTCTTTTCCTAAAGGCTCGGTATGGCATTGAAGTCACCTC
>VDFB02193260.1:0-23352 GCA_007258455.2 Sequoia sempervirens
AAAAGCAACCAAGTAAACCAAGTAGGATATCATATGAAACTCATGATACTTGAGAAAGTTAGTAATTTGCTGATGTAAGCAATCACTAATCAGCATAGCCCAATCAAAACACTCTGTACCATCAAGAATTCTGGTAATCAGGTAGAACATCCATGGACGAAAAGTGCTAGCATCTGATTGACCGGTAACTCGGTTAAGTAAAGTTATCAAAACAGCAACTTCCTCTTTAAATTCACCGCGACCAACCTTCTTAGGAAAATTAGTCTTCTGAACTGTCAACCATTTCTGAGCCACTTTCCTCTGCGAACGTTGTTGATCAGCATTCCATATCTTCTCACAAGCCTCAAGAACCACAGTGAAGTTATCTGAACGAGGAGGAATAACAAAACATTTCTCTATGTCCTTCGGATTGAGACTGCAAACAACCCTGCCATCTGCTGATCTGATTTGTCGTGAAGACGAGTCATAATGCTTAATGCAAGCAAGTACGAACTCAAGATCAAAAGTAGTAACAGGAATAGATGCCGCTGCCAACAACCCGGAACGCTCAAGATTCCTCAACGAATTGCTGTTAACACCTTCCAAACTGCTCAGATTGACCACTAGATAAACATGATTTAGGTCCGTATCTGACGTTTTGATGAAATTATGTGTGAGAGCCGATTTCACCTTGTAATCAATGAGATTGAACTGCATTTTGAAAATGATGACTTTTGACTGTAAAGTCGAATATATTTGGAGAACTTTCTGAAAACCCCTGGACAAAGCTAAAAATAGCCTCTGACGAAAGAAATTTTCGAAGTTTTTCTGGAACATGGGTTTTGTGCACAACTGAATTCTGAACAAACCCAGATAGCTGGATTCTCGAAAAAATGTGATTCAAGCCCACATGCAAAGAGATTCTCGGAAAAAGGCACAGAGCTTCAAAATGAAAGCTAGGGGCGATTTTCTCGAAAAAATCTAAGACGTGGGTCTCGCTGCAAATGCTGAAATATGCGAACCCTGATGATCAGATTCTGAATGTGTTGAATTTCTTTGACATGCGAAGAAAGTACCTAAGATGAGAAATAGAAGAAATAAGACAGAAGATAGAAAGTTTTGCTTGTCTGCTTCTGAAAAATCTGCCAACCTCTTCTCTGTAACTTGATAAAACCTGCATGCAAAGTGAAAATAAAGTCTAGAATCGCCTTCCTCTGAACAATCTGAACTCGTTGCTATGAAGATCGCTGAAATCGGACACCTAAATCACCTTAAGCTTGCTGGTCGCTCAAAAAGAATATAAGCTTCAGAGCAAAAGATGATGAAATAATGGACGCCATTCTTGAAATATATAGATTTTCATCATAGAGAATTCGCACTAAGCAAAGAATTCATGGAAAATGGCGCTTGGCTTCTAATTGGACCCCATTTTAGTTAACTGTAACTCGAATATGCTAAATAAATAGCCATGCATTAGGGTTACCCTTTCAAGTCTTCAGTTCAACTAAACCATGCGACTTTGACTTTAGTTAACAATCTTATCAAGTTCGCCATCCTTCACATTTGCTTTGGATTCACAAATTTGACCTAAGGCGACCCTTTTGATAACTTCAGTTAACAATGTTGAATGAGATAAGAAATTCGCCATCTTCATGCAATAATCATGTTCTAAAAATAGCGACCCTTTTCAATCTTTAGTTGACCTTCAAGAAGTGCGTCAATCTTCACTCTTATGCTTCAATTCAGTTCTAAAAATAACAACCCTTTTGGAACTAAAGTTATTATTCCTTAAAAAGTGCGTAGCTTCACAAAATATGCTTCATCAATAAAACCCAAATATGGCGACCCTTTTCATGACTGAAGTTAACAACTTCAAACTCGACATACTTCACATTTTAATGCTTCATCAAAATATGGCGGCCCTTTTCAAACTTCAGTTGATACTTAATGAAGCGCCATCTTCACATTTTAAAAATTCACATTTGCAACCAAATGCGCCATGCATGTGAACTCCAGTTGACATTCACTGATAATCTTCAGTTAAGTGAACATGCAATCAAGTTAACTCAACATGCAAGGCAGTTTACTGAACATGCAAACTAGTTAACTCGACATGCAAACTGAAAGATCACTCCACATGCCAATATATGAACTGAAGATGACAACCCAGAAATTGTTTAGTCTAACTGCAGTCAGAACTCCAGTTAAGGCGTCCATTCAACTCTCTTTCGAAAACTCAACTTTGACCTCTTAAGGCGAATTCCAGACTTAGCCAAATTTCATGAAAATTTAGGTTAAAACCTCTGTCGGGACCTCTGTCCTCATTCTGAACACTCGCTTTCGAAAACTCAACTTTGACCTCTTAAGGCGAATTCCAGACTTAGCCAAATTTCATGAAAATTTAGGTTAAAACCTCTGCGGGACCTCTGTTCATCCTCTGACACTGGTTGACTGAGTTCTCCGATTGACTGGCTAAAGGTGCAAAGCTAAGTAAAAACTGATCAAAAGGTATCTTGAGACTAGAAACCATAAAACTGTCATCTGAAGGCTCAAAAATCCAAGCGCCTTTTGCAAAAGCTGCGCTTTTTCTCAGACTTAGTCAAATTTTGACTTCTGCATTTCGTACGAAGGAAAAAATAAATCCTTCGTAACTTTCATTTTCTTAACTTTCAGGACTGGAACTCAGGTTCACTGCGTAGCTGACATCATTCTGCACAACAGCTGCAAAGGCACATTTCCCAAGAAAACAACATCTGAGGGGTGAAAAACTAGGGCGCCTTTTTCAAAAGTTGCTCTTTTCATCCCAGACTTGGCCATTTCAGGAACTGGCTAGAATATCACAAAAACCTCGACTGCAAGCTGCTGAGGCATCTCACGAACTGACGGAGACAGGCAACGGAAAGCTGAACGTAACACGGACACATTGAATATCTAAAATCATCAGAAAGAAAGCATTAAAGGCTTGAAAAGCTTAGGCGCCTTTCCTAAAATGTGCTCTTTTGCTTTTTCCTCTGACGTTCTGACTAAGATTTGAACCTACGTTTGACCTCAGGTTCAGGCACTTCAGCAACTCAGATTCACCCACTGACGGATGCGTTGCGAAGCTTGAACAAAAGTGAGACAAACATCTTGGATGGCATTTAGCCAAAAACCTTCATTTGGCACCTCAAAAAGATGGGCGCCATTCCCAAAAGCTGCGCTTTTTACCAGTGTTAGTCAATTTTCACTTTCGCCTTGTTTTGCGCTGTATTCACCACAACTTGCTCGAAATAGGTCCGTTTGACAGACTTGATAGCTTACTGCAAAGCTGACGTGATGCCGGACGAATGTCTGCTGGAGGTGACAAACCCTAAAAACAGGATCTGGACCCCTAAAAGATAGGGCGCCCATTTGAGAAAGTGCTCCCTTCTCCAGAGATAGAAAATTTTGATGTTTTCGTTCAGATTTTCACTTTTCTTAAATTTTTTCAGTGACAGAATGACATGACACTGACACCAACTCCATATTTAAAAACCCCAAAAACGACCTTCTGACAACACTTTAACAAGATTAAGACTCAATTAAGCAAAATGCCTTAGTGAAGCAAAAATTTTGGTTTTGGGTACAACACTACAGCAAGGTGGCATCTTTACAATCATTTGGCATCAACTCTACTTTGCTCTTTTGACTGGTAATTAATTGTGTCTGCCTAGAAACACTCTCAGTATTGCAACAATGGAGTGCAAAGCTCAGGTCTATAACTTTAATGTTGCAAGTTACCATAAGTATACAATCTAAGACCACTCTCAGATTTACGGTAACATATCAATCAGATTGTCCACATACAATAATATGATTTCCAGATTGATCATAATGGTGCAAGCTCTGAAAAGACAATGATGCAATATCTCTAATGAACTACAAAATAATGCAAGACATCAAAGAACCTGGAGTAATCGGTTGAGTGCAGTAATAAGGTCGATGCTAACTCAGATATCTCTTCCACACTCGCATCTCTCAAAACAATGACGGCTTCCTTTCAATATTCGATTTCTTAACTGATATCGAATTCCTTGGCACTTAATATTTCCGTCTTGTCTTGACTCAGCTGACTGTTAATTTTTTGTCTTTTTTCCGTATGTGGCGCTTCCTTATTTCTTATTTTTTTGGCTCTAGTAGGACCCGATAAATTCCCAGGTCGATATTTGCTGAATGAATGTGATTTCACCTTTGATAATTTCGTCTCTATGCGTTTTTGTTTGTATCTGTCTGGTTGATCTGTCTCTCGCGTCTCCAACACAGGTGGTGCCTCTTTCAAAGATACTCTGATATGTCGACTTCCTCAGACTTCTTTGTCACATCTAGCAGCTTACCTGTCGCGACTTCTTTTAAACTCGGATCTCTTTAATTTTAAATGCCACGATTCTAAGGCTCCTGTGTTGATTTTTAAATGCTCCCGTGAACGAGAGAAGGGAGGTCGTTTACTATGAAAGCCCGATAAATTTAAAACCACGACATGCCTTATCTTATATTATATTTTTCTGACCTTTTAATATTCGATTCTTGGACTCCTTCGATTATTTGTCTTCTTCCTGTTTTGTTTCTGACGCCTCCAGTTTTATCTCTATCTGCTTTCCACTAATTCGTTTTCTTTTGATGCCTGACCGGCCACGATGGATCCCAAATAGTTTGGTGGCGATAATTGTCCTCTTACAAATAAAATGTCGGTCCCTTCAGATATCTTGTAAACCCATTTTATTTAATTCAAGCAGCTCCCGTAAAGCTTCCTAACCTTTGACTTATGTCAATAGCCTTCAAATGATATTTAATTCCTCCCCTATTATTCCCGATATAATTTGTCTTATATTTATGACGCTTTCCAGGAGTTTCTTTATTGCCACGACTTCACTCAAAAATACGACCTTCTCTCTTTATCGAACCTTGCTTATAAATTCATATTCACTTTATTCTCCTTTAGCCACGTCCCCATCAGGATTCGTTTGTCTTTTCTGATAATCTGGCTGTTTATGACTTTGTCTTTAGTCTCCTCTGAGCTTGGCGCAGACTATACTGAATGACTACAGATTTAAATCAACTATAAAGAAAAACCACGATTTTCCTGAATATTGATTTTGGCATTTTTTGAATTCTGAACTTTCAAACCCTGACGAAACTGAAAATTTTCTGTTTGTAACCCATTTCAGGATGGCAGGAAATGGCTCTGATACCACTGTAGAAACCCCTGTTTCCCCCTGATTCTGACTCTGAATGTTTTTGTTTTTTTTTTGCAGTTTTGGTTTTTTTTGACGTTTTTGTATAAATAATAAAGAATGCGATTTTTGCAATAATTGAATAATAAATTCAATAAAAATAAATAAACTCTGAAAACGATAGATTCTAGTGCTAATATGGATGCCAGTCTTTTTATAAATCTTCTGCAATGATTACAAATAAGATCCGATAACATGCAACTAAAAAGGCAACGATATTTTGATGAAAAACCTAATTATTGCAGCAAGCTGAAAGAAAACTCTGTGAATGTTCTGTGATAACTTCTGAATGAAGATATCTCTCTGAATGCAATAGATCAGCTGATATTTCACAGCCTATAAACTGCAACACTGAAGATGGCTCGTTCTCCAATGCCTGTAGACAACTGAAACCCTTGGCTTCGCTCTCCAGAAGAAGACTTGATCAAAAATTGATTTCATAACATAATGAACTTTCTTCACAATGAAAAATACTTATATTCTCAAGAGGGTCCACTTTTCTCAAAAAGGCATCATTTAAATAAAATTGAATTTTATCTTTTAATATTTCCAAAGTCTCGAACGCACTTTTAATTATAAATTATAATTAAAAAGTGGCCCCCTTCAATGTTGGTCGAACCCTTCAAGAAATCACTTAAGTTATAATATTAAATAATATTATAACTTTATATTATAAGCTTCAATAATTAATATTTTAATTTGACAATTAAAATATTAATATCTTTCTCAATATACGTTCGATTAACGAACCGTCTGAAGCTGGAGAAAGTGATTGACTTTGCACATGACCAAACCATACTGCTAAAAATAGCAGGGGTGCTCCGCTGAATGACCTAACTTACTAAAAATAGCAAGTCAGGCAAATAATGTCCGAATGACCCCGAACGAAAGCCAACTGGTAAGTTCTGATAATCTGAAGCCAAGCCAAGCTCCAAAAGAGACCCTCTAACCATACATATTAGCCTACGAGGGCTAAGAATAGGCTAAATCCACCGAACTCTGATGCTCGCAAAAATGGGGACATTACAGAAGCTAAAACCTCGCTTCTATGGGCCATACAAAGTTGTCAGAAAGGTTGGAGCAGTGGCCTATGAGTTGGAACTACCTTCGAGTAGTAAGGTCCACAACGTTTTCCATGTGTCTCGCCTCAAAAAGGCACTTGGACACAATGTTGTTGCTTCATCACAGTTGCCTCCCTTAGATGAAGAAGGGCAGTTGACCTTGATCCCAGAAGAGATTATTGATTCCAGAGAGCGTTCTTTGAGGAGAAGAACAATCAAAGAGTACTTGGTGAAGTGGAAGAATTTACCTTTGGAAGATGCTACTTGGGAGAATGAGCAGATTCTACAGCATCCAGACTTGCGATTGCTTGAGGGCAAGCAATCTTGGGGAGGGCAGACTGTAATGTCCCCTTCTCGAACGTGATCATTTCTGTTGACCGTTGGCCTATTCCGGAGACCCGTAGGCTTCTCGGATGGTGAAATTAGGGTTTCCTAGTTTTGAGGTGGTTGTTGCTTGAAGTTTGGAAATTGGATTGCGGATTCTTTCTGGGTTTTCAGAGAGCTTCGCAGTGGTATGGTCAGTTTGGCATTTCGAGCAACTTCATGAATTTACTATTTTTAGCAGTGGACAGGTTGGGTTGGGTTCAATTCAGTTGGTCTTCTTCTTCAGTTGTTTCAGCTGGCACTTCAGTTTTTGGCCTTGGATGCATTTTTCTTGGAGAGATAAGTATTTTTCATTATAATATTATAATTTAATATTATAACACCCCTTTGCCTAGCAGTACAACTTCATGTTGTTTTTAAAAGGGGGACTTAAAGGGTCAAGGCGTCATGGAGATAAATTATGTTTTAAAAGTCAAATATTGAGCTAGTGAAATGGACGCCTACTTAAGGTGATTGACTTTTATTTTAAAAAAGTGAAATATTTCAGTAAGAGAAAAAGGACGCCATCTTTTGGAGGGAAATGTTGAATTTGAAATTAGGGTTTTGGGCGCCCTTCTTGAAGCTTCTAGATGGTTCTCTTCATGTCTTTATATTCAAGCCTCAGCTCTTCATTTGGGATCTTTTGTCTACCACATCGATATGCTGCTGAATTGTCTTCAGGCACTCGCTTCGAGGAAAGCACACCTAGCATGGGCTCATCTTCTTGCTTGAAAGATAGCAACTAGTTGAGAGGTTAGCTTGTAATAGGTTTGATTTGCATTTTCAGTTTAGTATTTGCATTTGGAGTTCTAGTTTTGCATTTATGTTCATTTCTGGAGTTGCTGAACATCATATGAGAATGTAAGATTTGCTCACAGCTTTTGAAATAAAATTAATTTGGTTCTGGGCATTGAAGAAATCTATTTCCTTAAGTTAGGCGACCATCTTTGCAAAGTTATGGATTTTATATTGCTCATTTGGATTTTTAAAAGAAAATCGCCCTTTTAAGAGGGCCGTACCTTTTTGGGAATGGCTTTGGGATCTGTGCAAAATAAATAGAAGTCAATAGGTGATGTTTATGCATTCCATTTGGGGCGCCATCATTCCTAGAGCAATCTGCATTTGGTTTTATGTCAATAGGGTGAGTTTTGAGCAAGTTACGTGCATTCTAGTGAGTTACTATGTTGTTGTTCTGAGTAATTTCTGTCATAAACAGTCAATATCAGACTTGGGAAAGTTTAGTAGTTGAGTGAGAAGTTGTTATTAAAAGGGTTTGAGAGTATTGGAGAGGTTTCTTAAATTGTTGCAGCATTGAAGGCTTCTAATCTTGTGATTCTGGTAGGTTCTCTAATACATTGTAAGCTGAACAGTAGTACTGTCAGCACTTCTCAATTCTTCTCTTTGATTTCATTGTATTTCCCACTGAATAAGTGGAAGAGGCTGGCTTGCCGCCTATTTACCTTCAGTTCAGTAGTTTAGGGACCCTCTGACCATATGCTCGCCATCTCTCGGCGCCATTCTTGGTTAGGGTTACATTCTGTTCATCATGCATGGATCCTCTAACCATATGCTCGTCTGCACAGGCGCATTCTTGGTTAGAGTTCCCTTCAATTTGCATTCGCATAGATCCTCTGACCAATGCTCACACCTTGCCCACATCGGGATCCTGGTGTACATTCTGGTTAGGGTTACTTTCCGCATCATTTCGGTTTAGTGCTAACCTTAACGGGTGCGTGTTCATTGTAATTGCATTGTGAAAAACAAAAAAAAAAATTGGTCCAGTTCATTACAATTTGCAAGTGTAGTTTCAGTTGGTTGCTTCAAAAATAGAGGTATTCAATGTGTTTTGGATTCACAAATGCTTCTAACATTATGTGTGGGTTCATCATTGTTTGGAAGTGTTGATAAAGGGGTCATATCCTTCCTCATGCAAGCCGTACCATTTCTACAAGAAGTTTATTGCAGCTGTACCAAACTTCACATATTTATCCTTGCAAATTTTTCCTATGTTGGTTGTACAATCCTTCTTTGCCAGTGTATCTGTTGGACGATGGAGTTTTATGGGGTTTAAGGGGTTGTACATATTGTCCAGGCCGCACGTGTACCCGTTGTGAGGGGGCACAAGGGATGAAATAAACATTTAAGTATAAGTGAAATTTACATATGGACATTTACTTCCTTATATTTTAAGTTATATTTCACGTATATAGTTTCAGGATGTTTGAGATTGGTTTTGGATCTTTAAGAGTTACAATGCAAATTCTAGTTTTTCAAGGATCTTATAATTTTCAGTCTTAATCAAATTTTAGTAATCAACAAGCTCATATCATCTTCAATAGTGCCCAGCTATTATCTAGTGTTGACAAGCATTTTTTAGGTGTTCCTTGGCATTTTGGGTTGTTTTTCTCATTCATTGTACAGTTTTGAGTGGTATTCCAGTTCTAATTTGTGTTGGGTGCTTTTGGGTATTGTCTTTAGCAGTTTATGGTGTGCTCTCAGTGTGTTCAGATCTGATTTGGCAGTTTATCAGCACAACCAAGTGATATCAGACCTCCAATCAGCTTCTAATGTCATCTATCAAAGGTATATCTTTGTTGGGTACTTGAGTATTTTATTTATCCATGTTATTTGGTTCATTTTGGGTTGTTGCAGCAGTTTATATTTATGATCAGAACTGTATATCAGCATTAATTAGCAAGTTAATGTTCTTTAATGATGACTAATGCATTTCATATTATCTTGTGATACCTTCAATGGTAGTAACGGCAGTGATTTCATCTTGCACTTTATTGTATTTTCTTACCCCATTTAATAAGTGGAAGAAACTATGATGTGTAATTGCACTTCGCTGAATAAGCAAGAAGTAAATGTGTTCTATAATTGCACTCTATCGAATAAGTGAGAAGTGACTCTGTTGTGTAATTGTAAAGCTTTTGTGTTCATTGTAACTACACACTCTGTTGAATAATCATAGAAGTGTTTCCTTTCAGTTCTTACATAACACACTCCACTAAAGAAGTGAAGTTTTGGCCATCTTTGCCCCCTAGTGTGTTTTCTTTCGGTATTGCTGCTTTTTAGATAGTTGGTGTAGTCTTATACACTGTAGACTCTCACCTTGCCCATCTCGAGAATGGGGTGATCAGAAAGTGATAAGGACATTGCATTGTAGTTCAAATTCAATTGAAAAACTCAAAAAAATTTGGGGTGTTTATTACGTATAAAGACAAAGTACACTAACTTGGATGCTTCTTCTTCCCAACATGCTTTATTTGTGGAGTTAGAAAGCCACCATATTTTTAGTGAGTGCTAGTGCATCTACATCTAGTTCTTATAATCTACCTATATCATCTAATGTAAATGATGATGATGATATTTTTGAAGATCCATAAGATGCTGATTATTGCTATTATTTTAATTATGATCAATGAATATTCATGACATTCGAGTTTGAAAAATTGGTATTGAAGTGGTATTTTTAATTCTTATGGTGGTTTTGTTTATTATATGATATTATGTGGTATTTGAACTTAATTCTATTTTTAGGCTGCAAATAT
Organism: Sequoia sempervirens; assembly: GCA_007258455.2. Classification (NCBI taxonomy): domain Eukaryota; kingdom Viridiplantae; phylum Streptophyta; class Pinopsida; order Cupressales; family Cupressaceae; genus Sequoia; species Sequoia sempervirens. The sequence continues at coordinate 10,207 of VDFB02193260.1, forward strand.
ACATATATTTATGATTTTTATATGTTTTTTATATGTATAAACCCAAAACAAACCCAACCGCAAAATATTTTTTGCTGAATCTGCATACTGAACCCCCATACCCAGACTTGAACTAGTAACTTAGCTTAATTTTAATTATACACCACCTAGAGGTAGGATTCCATCTACTCCATCAACATAAGTTGAGAATAATTTAGGAACAACTCTCACTGAACAGAAACAACTAGTTTAATTACAATTATACAACACCTAGAGGTAGGAGGTCATCCAATCCATCAACATGAGTTGAGAATAATTTAGGAACGACACTCACTAAACAAAAACTCCAGCTAATGGGAGATCAAGATCAAATCAAAACCTTCTACCCCTGCTCTATAGTGACTAGATTGGCCCCTTAGCCTTGGCCCAGAAGAACGAATTACAACATGGGTCCGGGAAAAAAAAAAATTCCTAAGTTCTCAGGAGATGTTGCTCAACACCCTGATGAACATTTATCAGAATTTACAACTGCATGTGACATCCTTGGCATGAACCACAAGGATGTAGCTGTATTCCTCTCCGTTTAGACTTTGGTTTTCACCACATGGGAGACAGCTCTACTGTAGAATACAAAGTGATTGGAAATAAATTCCTAACAAGGTATAGTCCTACAAAGGATGACCATGTATTTTTGGCCCTACTCTCTAAAACAGTAAAAGGGGCATAATGAGCCAATGAAAGAATTGATTGCAAGGTTTAACCACCTTGTAAACAACATACCAGCATCTTCTAAGCCACCCCAACAAATCAGTCATGCTTCTTTATCAACCTGTTACCAACAAAAAATTCTTTCCTTCTCAAAACAGGTCATGTAGCAATCCTGACCAATGCACAAGATCAAGCGATTGAGTTGGAAGATAACATGATCACTTCCGGAAAGCTAAAAAGGGATACAATCACAACTGAAGTAGAAAGTTCTACTGATCCATGACTTCACAAAGTTGTCAACAATGTGACCATGATGAAGAGGCAGATACTTCAAAGCAATCTAGTACCTCACTATGAAAGTGCTCAAAGAAGGAACCTTGTTCCATATGGTAACATTAACAGGGATAACCTTCTAGCTCCACCAATAAGGCCAGCCTTAAAAGCACCACCTACCACTAATTCATATTGCACCTTCCATAAAACAGGTATCATGATGGGAATACTTTGTTCAAAGATGCAAAGATCAATGTTGTTGATGACCTATTCCAAATCAAATCAATGGATTTCAGGTGACAATATCTTCAAAATAATCCTGATGGCAACTCTATGGTGGGATACATTAATATGAACCAAATTGTAATGAATTTGTCAATAATTTAACATTTAGTTTTACTTTCTTGTGTTTCTACATGATCAACGAATCATAAAGCAAAAAACAAGAAAGGAAATGGAACAAAGTAAGTTGCTGATGATCCAAGGACAATTCCCTCCTCTTCCAAAGATAGTTCCCCTAAAGCAAATCTAGTTACCAAGATAACCGAGGTAATCAACTTTGATAATATTCTAGCTGACTTGAATCAACCTTCTTTTAAAATACTTGACTACATGATGAAAATTAAAGTTCAAATATCTTTGTTGGAGTATTTTCAAGTCCATTCCAATTGCCTTGATTGTTTAGCAAAATATCTAAGTGTTGGTAAATAGATTTGTCACTGCAGATTTTCAATGTGACTTGCCCAACAAGTAGTGGCAAATGCTCCAACAATTGGATAAGTTATTATGCATGAACAACTTTCCTCTGCTTTAGAGAGGGACAATTCCCTCATCTGATAAATTATAAATATTTTCTAGGGTATTTTTTTTAACCAGAAAGTAGGAAAGGTGAACTATCTATACTAATGAAGGAAAGGAAAATACATTGAGTATGAGTACAAAGTTTCATAGCAGATATAACTAAAACTATGGTCACTAGATATTTCTTAGACTTAAGAAAAAGAATACCCAGATGAAAAATGTTTTCAAAATTCAAATGAAATTGTTTATACCCACATAGCATTCATGAAAGAAATATTCAAAATGTGTTGTAAACTTAACATAAGAAAAACTTACAACTGCGAAATCACAGACCCAAAGTTCTTTGAGATTCCTATATTCAAAATTTGTAGTCCAAAGTTTCCTTTTCAAGTCTTTACAAATGCTCATGTAGATATTTCATAGTGAAAGGAAAAGAATAAAGGGATAACCCTCATAGAAGAATAGAAAACTAATAGCCAAATGCCTAAAAAGATCCCTTCTCTTTCTTTCATCTCTCTTTTTATAGTTTTGCAATTGAAATCGTTTCTTGATTTGTAACTTTTAAGCCAAGCAAGCAAATTTCAGTTATTGAAATCCTCTCTTCAGAATATACTTTTTTTCTACCTATCCTTGTTTAAGATTCCTACTTTTATGGCTGAGAGGATAGAGTAGATACAGAAGAAATTCTTTTGGACAAGAATAGAAGAAAAAACTAGAATTGCTCTGGTCAATTGGGATACTATTTGTAAACCTAAAAGGAAGGGAGGCCTTGGTATAAGAAGATTACAGCTATTTAATAAGGCTCTGATGTCTAAAATGGGATGGAATCTCCTTGAGGGAAATAAGGATTGGACTCACATTTTGAAAGCTAAGTACTTGGATAATAGGGATCGGTGTTTTTTTTATCCTCATCCACTCTCCCTTAGGGCTCTATCATCTAGAATTGAAAATAAGAAATTTGATAAAACAAGGTCTTTTCTGGAGGGTGGGGAATGGAAAGAATGTGAATTTCTGGAATGATAAGTGGAATGAGGGTCCTCTTTTGTCCTCAGTCTAGAACTTTTATCAAATTAGGGATATTTTGGTAAAAGATTGAATGGGGAAAACTTACATGGGTATATTAATGGAATGGAACTGAGCCTAGATGGAAAGATTTTGGTAGTTAGTTGATGGGTGGAATACAAGATGGTTTGCAAAAGGTAATCAAACAGTTATGTTGCAAGTATGCTGCTGGTGTTGTCATTGATGTCAACAATATGGAGATTGTTGGCGTTGTCAATGTTGATGCTAGTATGGATGTGTTGTGGTTTGATAAGGTGTCGTTGTGCTGTCATCAGTGTTCCCATTGATGTCTTGTATGGTTGTGATGGATAAGTGTTGCAATTGCAGTAAGTTCACTTGGTTTCCAAGTGCTTTTGAGAAAATTTGAATAAAAGAGTGTGTAGTGTGGCAAAGGTGTGTTCAGTGTTGTGCTCCGCATTTCCTCATAGTTGAAGATATGATTGTGCGGTTTGAATATGTTGACGAGAGGTGTTCAAAGGTTCTATATCTAGAGTTTCAATTTTTGGATCGTTCTACAATGACAGTTGTGTCTGACAGTTTGTCTATTTGTGTAGAAGTTTGTTTAGGAGAAATGGAATTGCTCTGCATTTCTCTGCAATGAGGTTTCTTGTTTTGCGGATTTGGGAACATGCTTATATTGTCTGTCTTTATCTTCCCTTGTAGTTTTTGGTGTTGAGTTTCTCCGCAAGTTCAGTCCTTGTGTTGGAGTTCAGTGGTAGTGCATCCTAGTGTGCAGGATTGAAGTAATCTTTGTTTCAAGTGGTTGTGGTAGTGGTATTGGATATTCTAATGATGCTGGAATATTCTTAGATGTTGTATGGATGTTGTGAAGTGTTGTTGTGTGGTTTGCATGTTGTTTTTGGACTTGGAGAGGCGTGTATGCGGTCGCTTGTAGTGTTAATTCAAGTTTAGCCGACTTGGTGTGCTAGCACTATTTGCGGAGGTACCTTGTGGATTGTGGATTGTGGATGTGTTGAGTAGCGTGGTGATGTATATTTGGGTCCTAGTTAACCATTGGTGTGGTCTGCCTTCACTTCTTTCCACCGCAGAAGTGTTTGGTGCCAACCTATTTTGGTGTTGCACGTTTGAGGTGCATACGTTTCATTAAGGCCAACCTAATTGAGATTGTTTAGGTCGTGGATGGTATAAATGCAAGGTGAGTTGTTGGAGATGAGTGTGGATCTGTGTGGCAAGTCTGAGATGTGAATTTGATCAAGTGTGATGATCTAAGTGCGAGCTTTAATGCTTATGACTCTGGATGCACTAAACAGAAGGTGTCTACATTTTTAGTGTGCTTGAAGTTGCTGGAGGCAATGAGCCAAAGGTTGTGGACGGCATAGAGTTACAGTGGTGGGTTTCTCCTATTGCTTTGAGATGGTGAATCTCTTTGTAACAATTTCTCCTATTCTTCTTTCTTCTTGGTAGTGAGCCTTTCTTCTTTTTCTAGGTAGTGGGCCCTTGGCAATGAGCCTAAATCTATTCAGTGTTGTTATTCATATATATGTGAGCTAATTCTAACTGTGGTTTTTTCCTTCTTGGGTTTTCCATGTAAATGTGGTGTTCTTATGTGTTTGCATTGTTGTTTCATATGTTACATTTTGCTAATGCATGATAAGGGTTTAAAGGCTAACAAGGGTTTGAAAGCTAATGAAGGATTGAATGTTTTAATCTACAACTGATTCACTCTCCCCCCTTCCCCGCCCCTCAGTTGTCCTGTGCATCTAACAATTGGTATCAGAGTTGTGGTTCCTTGGAGAAAGCTTAACCACTTGAGGTAGATCTAGATGGTGCACAAGAAGGGTATCAAAGCTCCTATGTTCGATGGAACGAATTATGCTTACTGGAAAGCCAAGATGGAGTCCTTTCTAGTCTCTCTTGGATTTGGATTCTAGCAGTCAGTTGAAAAAGGATATACTATGCCTATTGCTGGTCCGACAAGAGATGATGAAATCAAGGAATATGAGAACAATGGCAAAGCAAGGAATGCTATTCTGAGTGGCTTTTTTGATTCAGAACTTGGGAAGGTGATAAGTCTAAAAACTGCAAAAGAGATCTGGACAAAGTTGGAGACTATTTATGAAGGAGATGACAAAGTCAAGCAAGCAAAGATGCAGAATTACAAAGCCAAATTTGAAACCCTAAGGATGTCTGAAGATGAAGATATTATTGCCGACATGCTCAAAGCAGATTAAGTTGTCAATTCCATCAATAGTCTTGGTGGTAAGCTCGAAGAAAGTGTAGTGGTGAAAAAGGTATTAAGAACTCTTCCTAAAGCTTATAGTTCTAAAGTTTTTGCTATTGAGGAAGCTCAGATTTTGGATAATTATTCTAGAGATCAGATGTTCAGTGCTTTAATTTTTAATGAATTAAGAGAGTTTGGTCAAGATGCTACAAAGAAAGAAACTACTTTTAAAGTCTACAAGGCAGAGAAGAATGACGAATTGGATCTGTTGATGTGTTTTTCGTGACCGCACCAACGCAGAATAAAGTTGCCAACGGCTTCCCTATTCTCTCTTGATCAAAGTATTCCGCATGCTAAGATTGCAAGAAAGTTCATGCGTTCAACTCCAAGGTTCCTTTAATGCGAATAGGCTCAGTTTGGCTCGATGTGATTTGCTATTTTCAAGGGGACTTACAGAATTGTTCGGCAGTGGAGAAAGGGATTCAAATGCTCGAAAGATTTATCTATGAAGTGCGGGTTTCCTATTCTAACCAGAAAGTACTGAATTGAAAAGGGTGTAGGGCCTAAGAAGTTTATGTTCTATTCTAAATGCAGGATATGTGGAGCTTCACTTCAATAGACTTCAACCGGATTTCACCTAGCCTCCGTTGGACAACCTCAGCAAAATCGGTGCAATCTTCAAGGGAAATAGCAAAAGATGTTCAAATTATGACTTAACATGCATACATCATCACAACAACGCATATAAGCATATAAATCACAACTGAAGTTAAACTCAAGGTAATGTCCAGTTGACCACACAAGGCGAACTTATCATCAACAAGCCGCTAGTGGTATGGAATAAAGCGAAGCTATCTTAGTAAAACACCACACACCAAAGTAAGCTACTTGCATGAATTTAAGCTACTTGGATACGAAAGGAAGAAGAAACCTTGCTAGCATTTCATGACAAGACGAATTCCATCATCAATGAAAAGATCTATTATCATAAAATGTGTTACACAACAATTTCCTCAAAAGTTTTCAAAGGGAAAACTTTCTTTCTTCTCCAAACTACACTATCAATCTACTTCTAAGCTACTTCTAAGTTGTCCCTCTACTCTAATTCTACTCTGATCCTCTCTACTGTCTACTTTCTAATGAATTACAAATGAGGGGGACTCCCCCTTTATATAGCTAGCCAAGTCCCAAAAGACGGCTAGGGTTACAATCAATAGAGTGGCCAGAATCGTGCCACCTCAGCCCTAAATAATATTGCCCTAAAAACCGCCACAGAGGAGAGTGGGTAATAAATGCCCATAATGTCCACCATCATCCTTCTAGAAGATTCCATTTGTAGACGCGTTCACACTGTTCTCGATCTTCTTTCTTGGCGTTGTTCTTTGATTTCTTCCACTTGAGGGTCTTCATCTTCGTCACTTTGAGTTATACTAAGTCCCAACACTTAGTCATTTTCTTGCAACTTTTTCTCCTTCGAGATTGCAACTCATCTTCCTCGTGCTTCCACTTCAAGTCATCACACTAAGTCATCATCGTTTGGCCTCGACGTTCCTCCTGCAAAACAAGCAAGGAGAAGGGTATCAGATCATTTCATAATATAAATTCAACTTACTCACCTGATTTTCATGCCTTGATCTCCAAGCGTTCATCGCCAACTTCGTGTTCAAATTCTTCATGCCTTAGCCAATTTTTCAATCCATCCTCTTCAAAGGCGTGTCATCTTCAACTGCATCTTCAAGAAATTCATTTCACCTGCTGGAGCCCTGATAACCTCGATTTTATTCATTTCTGGCTCAAGAAAACTATCTTCACGAAGGATTGAAGCAAATTCACCTAGGCAGTTTCTTTCAAATTCATCGTCTGGAGGATCTTACCTTGAAAACGCATTTTCTTCATTTTTGCCTTAGAAAATTTTCAAATTTCCCTTAGGAAAATTCATCAATCCGGTGCCCACTTAAAATCTTCATCCCAGAATTTCTCGACAAGTCAGAAGACTTTAGATCAACTCTCATCGATAATCTTCGACAATTCGTATTAGTAAATTTTTCCAACATCGAACTCATGGGTGCACAACGAACGGGTTCATTTTATTTCTCTGAATTTTGAACCTTAGAAAATTATTCTTTCAACAATTTTGTCCTCGTTCTTCGATCCCCTCTGAGAATTTTGCTCTGACTTGGAAAATTTGTATCAATTCTGTGTAGCTGGCAATCACTGACTTCACCTCCGGCAACTCTGCTCATGCTTCAGGAAAATTCTACCACTTCTCCAGACTTAGGCATTTTTCTAAGGGAGAAAATATTTTGTGCCTTAGAAATTTTTGAAATCATCTCTTTGGAAAATTTTGCCATAAAAATTTTATATCCAGCTCGATCCACTTTGCCTGTGAAAATACCAACTTCACTTAGAAAATTTTATGAAGGCGCTTAGCATATTTTACCCCTCACTCACCATTTTGCATTTTTCTCCATACTTGCAAGGCAATTTTATTTGAAATTCCAACGGCCTTGGAAAATTCTCAACACTTTTCAACTTTAGGCGCCTAGCATTTAACATTTTATTTCCACCACCCTTGGCATATCACTTCATCACGCCTTAGGAAATTCTCCAACACCTTTCAACTTTAGGCGCATAACACTTGATAAAAAAAAACGCCTAGCACACCACCCTTTACCACGCCTAGGAGTATCTTCACTTACTTGTTACCTTACTTACCACTCTTATTTACCTTTTACACTTCAATGTGGGCGCATTTGAGCATGTGAAGAGGATGAAACTTTCTCCAACGCCTTATGTGACTTTTCAACTTCCATTTTTGTCCTCACTTGAGCTAGCTTGGGCGCATTTCTATGTGGATGAAGGATAATAATGTTTGACTTTGTTGACTCTTTCCTACCTTGAGCGCATTTTTGATGTGGAGGAGGACAAAACATTTCAAACGCCTTGGAGTGACCCTTCATCTCCCACGTTTTGTCTTCACATGCCCTCTTTTGGGCGCATTTTTCCTATAGTGGAGGATGGAAACATTTGACTTGTTTGACCAGCTTCTAACTTAGGCGCATTTGCTACTTGATGGAGGATAAAAACGCCTTTGACTCCTCCTGTGAATCTTTGACCTCCCTCTTGAGATGGGCGCATTTTGCCATATGTGAAGGACGAGTTTTGTTGACCTCTTGACCCTCTTGGTTTTGGGCGCATTTTGAAGGGGGTGGAGGATAAACCTTGACACTTAGAAATTTTCCATGCTATCAACATCCCTTGGGCGCATTTTGGCATAGCAACAGGATGAAAATCATTGACCTGTTTGACTTTCTTAAGATGGGCGCATTTGAGGCCTCTAGGAGGATGAACTTCATATTTAGAAAATTTTTGAATGCTGCTGGCTTGCGTGTGGGCGCATTTTCCATGTGATGAAGGATGAAAACATTTTCTTGACTTCCAGCCTAATGAGGGCGCATTTAGCTATGTGTGTAGGATGAAATGCTTTGACTTTCTTTGACCACTTGTGCCTTGGGCGCATTTTGCCCCTGAAGAAGGACGAGCTTGACTCTTAGAAAATTTTCATGCCTCCTCACTAGCTGGGCGCATTTTGCCATAGCTGCAGGATTGAAGTTCCAGACTTAGAACTTTGTCATCGTTTTTGCCAGCTTCTCATACCCTGCTATTTATAGTAAACCTCTCAACTTTGCACCTCTGAAGCTCGGATCAACCTGAAATTTTGAACGTAGTATCCTCACGACTTTATCAATTTGTCAACACTGCCACTTTTAGTCACCCTGCTATTTATAGCCTGTTTCTGAGGGTGGCTTACTATAAATAGTAAGCTCTTGTTTCTGATAGCTCCCAAGCTCCGATCGACGTTAAATTCGAATGAGGCGACCCTCACCACGTGACCTTATCACGATTAATCGATGCATGCAATCGATTTACTATTTTAGCACGCTTCAATTTGACTTACTTATAAATAGTAAGTGCCTGCTTGACCTCAAATTTCACCAGCCAGATAGCCCCAAGGACGCCGACGCAGCTGGTTTACATCTGGCCAAGATTTTGATTTTTGATGCCTATTTTTAGTTCAAGCCGAAAACCCTAACTTGTTATCAGACGCGATTTCAAAAGATCTCCGCTTGCTTTCGCTTCAACATTGCGATTAGCTCGTGAACTGAATCACCGGTGAAGGCTGGCCGGGGACATACCCGCTAAAATAGCAGTTCCCACGGAAAGGAGAATCCTCGCTTGCATGTCATGCCATCGCTGGCTCTTGAAAACCCATCAGAATCAATTGACATGCAAAAGAAACTCCGGCATGCAAACCCTAAAAATAGCCTCGGAAGGCTGAATCCTGAAAGTGGTCATCTCGACTTGCATGTTATATCACCGCGAAGGTCTCGAAAAACCCAGAAGGAATATCCAGACATGCAAAGAAAATCTTTGCATCTGGACCCTGAAATTTGTCCTGGAAGCCGGACTGCTAAAAATAGTAAGTTGTCCAATTTTGCTCAAATTTGGCATGCAAGTAGTCTGGTGTGCTCTGAATGTCGTGTGACTGTCGGAATCTCAAAATAGCTGACAAATTGCCCTGAATTTCACACTTACTAAAAATAGTAAGTATCTCCGAATTAGCTGAAAACTTGCCGGAAGCCTACTGCAAACATGCTGACAACACTGTTAAGCTCAATTTTCAATATATTCATTTTACTTGACCCTTTATGACCTCAAACTGGCCAGGAAGACTCAAACCCTAATTTTCAGACTTGGCCAAATTTCATGTTAAAGCTCACAGACGAGAACGTCCCCGAAAAGACAGACAGAACGAGAGAGAGACAACAGCAAAAACAAACCAACACCAAACCAAAAGCAAAGCCAAAATTAGGGGGTCCCCATTTGCAATGGGGCGATGTGTGAAAAACATCACAACAGGGCAGTGCCCTTTGTGGGGGTCTAGGTGTAGTGCCTCTAGTGGGGTCGAGGGGTAGTGCCCCTTGCGGGGGTTTGGGGGCAGTGCCTCTAGCAGGGTTGAGTGGCAGTGCCTCTTGTGGGGGTCTGGGGGCAATGCCCCCAGTGGGGTCAAGGGGTAGTGCCCCTTATGAGGGCCTGGGGGTAGCGCCCTTAGCGGGGGTTTGGGGGCAGTGCCCCCAGTGGGGTCGAGGGGAAACTTTGGAGGCAGCACCCCCAGCGGGGTTGAGGGCAGCGCCCCTTGCGGGGTCCATGTCCAAATTAAGACCTCCAAAACCATACAAACCTTCATGGTGTACATCATTTTGAATTCACAATAAGTAAAAAAAAAAAAGTTTTAACTTTAAATTTCAAGTAATTTTTTGCAATTTTCAAACCCTGCTTGTTGCCGAGACCTGCTGACAAGACTCTCTTGGACTCGGCGAGTTTGGTGAGTCCAGCCAGGACTCGGCATGACTCGGCCGAGTCCAAGTCCAAGCCCCCAGGACTCGGCCAAGGTGACTCGACTCAGGATTCGCCGTGTCTTGGCAACTCCTAGCAAGTCTCGTTACAATCGTTTAAACACCAAATTCGTCAAGGCACTATACACTTGTATTACCATAGATTTATCTTTCTCACCATTTTTCTTTTGTTTCCTTCTCCATACTTTTGTAAACTTTCTTTCCTTTTGTTTATCCATGGTGTTTTCCTTCATGCCCTGTCTAGGTAGTTTCACAAAACCACTTCTGCAATATCATGCTATATGTCCATAATTATTGCATTTGTAGCATACAACACTATAATCCATTAAAGGAATGAAGGAGTTATAGTTCTTTCCATAAGATCTTCTATTTTTGTTCCAACCATAATCATATCTCACATGTGTTCTACAATTTGTAATGTCCCCTTCTCAGTAGCCACCCCAGAGATCATTTAGCCTTTATTATTCCTAAAGGCTAAAGGAGAATTAAGGGAATAATGATTAAATTAATTATTTGTAAAGTTATCTCAATAATTCAAAATCATAAAGATAGCTTTATATTTAATTAATTTAATAAAAGTGACTAAAATAAAATAATATATCATAAAGTCACTTTGAGAATAAAATAAGAATATTTTCTAGAAGCTTCTTGGAGGTGATCGAGAAATCTTTATAAGGAGTTGTGGGCTTGGCATTTGATCATGTATTGAGTTATACTTTTCATACCAGATTGATGAGAGCTTGAATGCTTGCTTGTTTGAAGGTTTGAATCATAGTAATGAGACTCGGACTCAGCTAGGACCCGACTAGGGTGACTTGACTTGGGACTTGGGACTCAGCGCCCAGACTTGGCGCAGACTCGGCAAAATGAAAAAGCCCTAGAAATTTAGAGATTTTTTAAGGATTTAAAACTTGTTTCAAGCACCCTTTATTGAATAAACCTTAAAGACACAATAACATCGATGCGTAAAACAAATTTGATCATACTAAAGTAATGCATTGATCACCTATAAGTATATAAAACACAGAAATTAGTAGTGATCTTGGAAGGAAATAACTTTACACTTAAAGGTATCTCATGCATAGTCCAAATGTATACAAAACTCATGGGTATCATGACATCCAAATGTTTCTGAAACAAGTATGAAAATATCCCAAAGCAATAACTACTGAAGTCTATGGCTCAAAGGGAACCGTCGTACCGGGGCATCTGGGTGGGTCAGCAGATGATGGCAGCAGCTACAGCCGCCAGTGCTGCTGTGGGCTCCATGCCTCACCAACATTAGTTGTGGATGTGTTTGCTCCTGCTTTAGCCTCCTCCTCTACCATGGCTATAGCCTCAACCTCTCTATTTGCCCGGTCAACCCAATCAAGGTCCTTGTCACTAACACAAGTATACATCAATCATATAAGTATAAACACAAATTGTAATTGAGCTGCTCAAGGAAATAACACACTTAGATATATAGTCAAAGACTCAAATGTATACAAAAATCATCGAATATGAAATCCATGACATCAAATGTTCCAAACAAATATGAAATATCAAAAGATTCAAAACAATATCTAGAAGTCTATGGCTTAAAGGAGCCTGCATCCTTCCTACGAATGTGTCTAAGATACGTCTTGGATGATGCAGTAGCCATAATCTCAAGTATTAGGGCAATTGACCTAATGAGATTGAGGGGAAGTTCCCTTTGTGGGGGTCTAGGTGTAGTGCCTCTAGTGGGGTCGAGGGGTAGCGTCCCTCATGGGGGTTAGAGTGAGGGGGAGCACCTCTAGCAGGTTAGAGAGGCAATGCCCCGCTATGAGGAGTTTGAGGCGATACCCTTGGTGAGGTCAGGGGCAATACCCATGTAGGGAGTGCAGGGCAGACAGCATCCAGCCGAGGAGGACCAAGAGAAAAGCACACACACCCTTTCTTGGCGGGGGAGATGCAGAGGCGGCCCTCAATGAGGTCTAGGGGTGGCGCCTCTTCTTAGGGTGCAGGGGGAGTGAGTGCCCCAGTGTGAATCGAGGGGCAATGCCCCTTACTTGCTGGTCTAAAGGCGGGGTTGAGGGCCAGCTAGGACTTGGCGTACATCATTTTGCATTCACAATAAGTAGAAAAAAAACAAGTTTTAACTTTAAATTTCATGTAACTTTTTATGCTTTTCAAACCCTACCTGTTGTTGAGTCCTGATGATGAGACTCGCCTAGACTCGGAAAGTCTTGTGAGTCCACCATACTCAGCGAGTCTAGCCAAGACTTTGCAGGACTCGGTCGAGTCCGAGTTCGAGCCCCCAGGACTCGGCCAGGGTGACTCAACTCTCAACTTGCCGAGTCCTCGCAAGTCTCATTACTATGGTTTGAATACTCTAGGATACCGGTTTCAATTGTGGAAGATCAACCCTAGCTGAAGGTTTGGGGATACAGATAATTTAGTCTCCCTACTTGATCGATCATTGCTAAATTTAGTGGTCTTTGACCAAATTTTGAAGGAGTTTAAGGAATTCGATTTTTGCTGAAGGAAGCATTGGCAGACTGGGAGGTTATTTTTAGTCATTTTGGCATATCGAATTTATTCTTGGGAGGTCGATTTCACTTGCTGGGAAAATTGTCTTTCACCTAGGCACAACATTATGCACTTTAATCAAGTCGATTTGGAGGTGGTGCGATCCCTTTGTGACTCATAATTCATAATTGATTTATGTTGGGAAAAATCGTGGGCCATCAAATAACACAA
>VDFB02193261.1:0-11144 GCA_007258455.2 Sequoia sempervirens
GTGGGTTTGTTGGTCGGATATTCAATGAGCAGAAAACAAGGATATGCAAAAGAGGATGGCACTTCCTCGGTCTCAGAGAATGGAACTATCCTACTGGATCATGCCCACCAGCTCGTATAGGAGTTAATGCATGTTAGTAACACTGAACATCTCCTACTCTATTATTGTCATTCCGCTCAATGCAAAGTATTATTGCAGCTGATCTTTGTTTCGTGACCAATGAGGGTAGAGATGGCCTAGTTCCAGAGAGAAAATGGCACCACAATACCGCTAATAACCCTAATATTTATGATGGGTGTATAATTTTATTTTCTTTTCCATGTTTGAGATAAGGTTAAGGTTTTGGCGAACTGGGTTAGCATTGGGTGTTTGAAGATAAAATGCCTCGAAGCCAGGAAGAATGTATAGATCTAGTAAGAAGCAATATAATATTGTCACGACTTGCATATACCAATTTTTTTTTTTATATATATATATTTAGCTAGTGTCAATATACATCAAGTTTGCACAGTTGCAAGCCCATTTATCTTGATTATTTAGCAAAGTCATAAACATGGATGCACTATCTGATCCTTAATGCAGGCGAAACAGTGCCTTACTCAGAGACTGGATAATGTTGTGTTCATATTTGCTACTAAATTATTTGTTTATGTTTCACTAGAAGCATTCAACTGAACACTTGTTTTACCCATGATAGTATAATGAAGGATTAGATAAACCACAATATAAAGATGACTTTGTATATATGCAAGAATTGTGAGTAGATGAATTCCTGAAAGATTAGGCTATGATATTTATAATTTGGATTAAACCAGTTGAATGAAGGCATCTTCCAAATTCTAAATAGAATATCAAATTTAAAATGAATAAGGATTACTCTTTCCATTTCTACCTTTTACAATATGAACTCATCTCTTGTGAACTTGCAATCTTATTGTTGTATTTGAGAAAACAACCACTTACCAACCCACAGTCAAGGTCATGCTCTTTTACATTTTCTTCCATGTTACATTAAAACATTAGTTTTCCATACTACAACAAATTTAATAAATCACAATGAAGGAGACACCATTGATTAAAGTTTTCTCTCCACCCTACCGTAATGGCATCATGGAGCATCATGGGCTCTAGCCATACCCCCGAGCAAGGAAGTCTTTTAGCTCCAAGATGATGCATGGACCCTTTTCAAATTTTTACAAAGAAATAAGAATAACATAACCCCAAATTTCATGTATATGGGTTCTCTATTCTTTGTTTCTACCATGATCCATGCAACATACCACCTTCTTACAACAAATAAATAAAAAGGGAAAATGGGGATAAGGAAGAACTTATCTCTTTGCTTTTAGATGAAGGGACTGCTCTCTTGTATCCATCTTTTCTTACCAAGCCAAACCATCTTGATCACTATCTTTCCAAAGAGATAGACTCATCTCCTCCTCACATTCTTTCTACCATCTCGTTTCAAGTTCTCCAAGAGGAGAAGTGGGTAACCCCCTCCTCTTCCTTCCTCTCCAAGATATATAGGATTTTCCACTTGCAACCTTTTTGGATAGAGAAGTGTGGAGTGTACCTACCTCCATCAATTAGAGTCTTTTCCACATTAAAGAGGAAACAGGCACTTGGACAACCCCTCCATCTTTTCATCCCATCCTTTCTTCCAAACTCGTTACTTTCCATTATGAGGACTTTTCAGGGGTCAAATCATGTCCTTGGAGCACTATTATATGCCCACTTGACCCCTACCACTATGGTAAAGACCCTAGGGGGTTTCTTTTTGCATCGTGGTAAAGCACAAAGTTGTGTCACACTTTCACCAACTTATCAACACAACTAATTTAAGTATTTCTAACTAAAAATAAATTTTGGTCAAACATATGATCTAGTAAGATTCATTCTAGCTAAGTTAGATGCTTCACAACTTTTTCAACTAAAATTGTTGGCTAAAAATGTATGGAGCACCACTATGAGTCTAATTTACCAAAAAAAATAAATTATTTGAAAAACTTGAAGTTTCAATAACTCCTACTAATGTAAACAACATTTTTTAAAAATATAAAAATACCCTTTTGTAGATCCATAAGTTTAGTTTTCAAAAATATATTTATTTTAATAGTTGAATTATTTTTTATATTTTATATTTTATTTTTACTAAAAGTAGGTTTTCAGCACAAAATATTAGGTTGATTAATATGCAAAGGAAAAATACTAAAACTTATTAAAAAAAAATTGAAAAAATTATGATGCACTAGATAAAAGAATCTATTTTAAGATGGTATAATTTTGTTTCTATTTTAGATAAATATTTAATATGAAAGTTGACGTCCAATGAAAATAGTTGTTTTTTGATTCACGCACATTTTAGTATTTATTTAAAAATATATATTTATCAAAATGGGAAAAAAATATATCCATGCACTAAAATTTCAAGTTATAAATACACACAAAAAATTTGAAAGAAAAAAAATAAAATTTACTATAAAAATTTTGACGTCCCATGCAACTTCATTTTTCAGCATTTTATCAGCAACTAAATTATAGTTTTAAGTTATTAAAAATTGGTTTAAAATAATTTTATGGCTTCTAAAAATAAAAACATATAATATACTAAAAATACATATTTTACTAGTTTACATCATTTCAAATAAATTCACAAGTTACATATGCTAATTCTTTAGTGATTCAAGTTAAAATTGATCATTGGTCGCTTCCCTTTATAAAGTGTGACACAGCCTTTGTGCTTTTACCCATCACAACCAAGGGAAATTAATCAACAACCCCCTCTTTAAAGGCCCATTTAAGGACCCATCCGAAATTAAAACTTGGATAAGGGTTCCTAACCCCTAACCCCACTTACACCCACATGAAACATTATCAAATACACTCTCGACTCCAAAATAAATTATCCCTTTAATATCAACCCTCACTACTTCAACATGCTAACTTTATTTCTTTCTAAGCTCAAAAAGGGGGTCAAATTTACACCCTCAAGAAGATTCTTTTAATTTTCTCTCAATGGTTCACCCTTCCCATGTTAACACCATTACCTTCCTGCACAATAACAACACAATCATAAGTAACAATTTGATCACATAAATTTGTTAACTAAATATTTTATACTTTAGCTATATAATAATCCATTTAAAATTTCAATTAGCTTTTCACAATATATGAGTGCATTCCACCTTCATGGTAGTGACAATAAACAAAATGTCAAAATTAAATGCAAGAATATCACCAAAAGATCACCTTATTTATCATCCATAATATATCTAATCATCGATTCAAGAAAGGAATATAACAAATTAGGATTGTATTAAGTACCTACGAGGCTGGGGTCTTACATATTAACTAATTCCTAACTATATTTCTCTTCTTAAAATATTTGCTATTCGAACAACCAGGCTCAGGTTTTAAATTTTATTTGCATTCCTATGTATTGCAGGAAGGATTATGACTTACAGGGTAAAGAAGACAATTTTAATGGAAAATTGAGAAGAATTTATTGATTTGATTATTATTGAGTGTATTGCAAAGTTTTGGTTTATTAAAACTATTTTGCTAATAGCAGATTGAAATCATGGAACTCAAAGACCCATCTTTTGAGGAACAATATTAAAAGGAAAATTTATATATATAGATTTTTTTGAACAGGGGGCAGCGACTCCCTTTGGTCCCAGCCCCCTTACAAGGGTTGTGGTCAAAGGGGCCATAGGCCTGTGGCAGTTATGAGGCCGACCATCCCCAGTTTTTTTTACTCCTTTTTTTTTAGAACACATTAATATATATTAATAATAATTTTAATTTATTATTATATGATAAAATATATATTTATACTATATATTTATTATAATTTAAAATTGTTTTTTATGTTATTTATATTTCAGTAATTTTTTTATCTTATAAATTATAATTCGTTAATTACAAAAATAATTGCTACTAATATTAAATTTAAGATAATTTATCAAGTACTTTTAAATATAAGCATATTCAAGGAAAATATATTTGTTCCAAAATAGCAACATGAACTATTACAATATTTATTTTCTTTCCTTTTGTTACCCACAACAGTAAATTAGATCTTACTCCAACTATATCTTAGTTTTCTGTACACCTATACGTGTAAGTTTACAATTTTTCCCTCTTGTATTTTCCTATTTTAACCGTTCAAATGAGTACACCTAAAATCATTTTATTTCCCTTAATATTTCCAATTAGGTGTGAAAAAATCAATACAAATAAACATAAAACTTCTCTTTAATGTTTTATACTTATAATCAATGTGTTCCTCTCCAAAATAAGCATTTAGTTTACACTTGATCTCATATAATCTTGAAACGCAACATATCTTGTTTATAGGGATCTACATACATTTTACTATACAATAACAATACAACCTTAATCATAAGCAATGTACAAGCATAAATTTCTTGATAACTAAATAATGTAAGAATACAATCCTTTCTTCCAAGAAAAAAACATTTAAACTAGTTTTTTTTTTTTTTCGCACATGCGTTTGATTTACAAATTAACAAATGAATTTTCTTTCTTTACTCTCAAATGCACATGTAACAATGTAATTGAAACTCTAACACTTCATGAAAGATCCACAACGTTGATACTCAAACTACATTATGAGACAAGGATGCTTTTTTCGAAATCAAAACAACTTAGTTTTCCTTGAGCAACTCCCAAACATCTCCAACCTCCACCAAAGAACCTAAAAATGAACAAAAGATGAAAACAACAATATGCCAATGGGATCTCCACCCATCCATAGGATTGAAAAATTCAATCCACCCCTGAGCTAGGGAAAATCACTTAGCCACATGGAAAAACTCAACACAAGACATGAATACATTTAATACAAAGGTAATTCACATATACACACAACAAATCTTCACATCAAACCCTTCCCAAATACACGAGACACATATCTAGAACATTGGTTCCACAAGAGAAAACCACTTAGGGGGAGTAGGGGCTCAACTTGAAATGGGGTACATATGCATAACATCATAATCAAATCTCCACAATAACACTCCATATAAACTCCACACCAACACCACAGCATAAACATACCAATGCCACATCAAACCACCACCATATCAACACCCTTATTCCTCCCAAAACCCAATCTAATAGAAAGTAAAATGGGATACTCATATCCCCATAAAGGAAAGGGTACTCATACCTTGGTAATGGTCATTACCCACAAGAGATACTCATATCCCAAATAATGAAATGCCCCTATATGTGGGAGCTATTCCCACTCGAATCCCTACACATGGAGGACCAAAGACTCCTCTTCACAAGAGGGGGTCAACTCCCCTAAAAAGCACACAAGAAAAGGAACAACAAAAAACATATAAAAAATATATCACTTCAAGAAACCTTCAAATAAAACCCCATAAAACAAGTTTTTGCACATTATTGCATACCATCAAAGAAGAAGAATACCTCAAGTTTCTATTATCCCAACAATGGTAGACTCTCTTGGATAGATACCTTCCTCCTCCAAGCCTCTTCCTCTTTCCAACACTCTCTCCTCTTCTCCCTATCAAGGACTCTGAAACAAAGATCAAAAAATTCCCAAAACATTAAAATGAGCAAGGTAACTCCCTCCTCTCCATAAGGGAGGAGTTTTCAATAGAAATGAGAGATAAATTCTTCCCATAACCAACACTTGACCACCCAACCAACCTCTCTTTTATGCCACTTTTGTAAGTAGGGGTAAAAGGAGGTTCTAAACACTTTTATAAGATCACAAATGATATAAATAACATTCTAACATATACATCTAGGTCCTAGGCTATTTATAACACATAAAATAAACCCTAGACCTCTTAAAAATGCTTTAAAATTTACTTTAAAAAAATTGCAAATCAAAACTTGTAGAAAACATAGCCACATAACACATGAAACTTAAAAGAAATCACATATTCCCACATAATGACCAATAAACCATAGGATCCCATGCCTAGGTCCTATATCACACAAGACAACACAAAGTGGCTAAGTGTTCACATTAATTCCACCAACATTTAAATCCCAACACACTCAATAAACGCTTTCAGTATAGTATAAATATATGTACCAACATAAAACCATCATAATCACATATAATCATAAATCAACTAATCAATCTTAGATAACATATACAATATTGCATTCCTCAAAAACACTATTCACAATGACTATATCAAAGATCATTACATGAATAATATAAAACATCACATCCATAATTATATCAATACCTTTCAAAATATGCACCAGTCTAATTACCAAATATGAAATCCAATATCATATCAAATACCATCCTCAATGAATGAATATGCATAAAAAAAATATTGAGTCTCATAATCATCCAAAATTTTGAGAATCACCAAAAGATCACACTAGAGGGTATCATATGAAGTTGAATAATCAATCATATAATAATCATCCATAAGTAAGCCAATTACTAGGCACCAACAACCCTTATAACTTAATACATCCAATATACATAGTGCCACTACTAGCAACTAAATAACCATTAACCCATCATGAAGTTGAACATCTCGTTCAACACATATGATTATCATAAATAAATCACAATAACTAGTAGATAGATAGAATTATCCAGTTAACCTTATAAAATAATAGTCAAGCATATGAACATCATTTATGTATAGGAACATCCATCACTCATAAACTCATGTATAGTATCCAAAAATAGAGACACATAAAATATTGGGCAATAATTATCGAAGACACATCAACTCACTAGAATCACAGAAGGGTGGGGTCTCACATTCTCTCCCTTAGAATTGGACTTCCTCATGGAAGTCATTAAGGATTTAGGAGAATTTTCACTCACACCATACACATTTTTAGATGTATAAATTTAGTTATGAAAATTTCTAGGTGTGTTAATAATAATTTTCCTTTACATGGTAACCTAACAATAATAGACTAATCTCTATCAATATGACCCAAAAGATTATTTATCCATACTAAATTTAAACAATATTACACATATAGATGTT
This sequence comes from Sequoia sempervirens, assembly GCA_007258455.2. Lineage (NCBI taxonomy): Eukaryota > Viridiplantae > Streptophyta > Pinopsida > Cupressales > Cupressaceae > Sequoia > Sequoia sempervirens. The sequence goes on from VDFB02193261.1 coordinate 7,029, forward strand.
AGATTCATATTACTTCATATTTTATTTATATAATTGTTAAAGACTACGCTACACATACATATATACGATAAAAATCACTTCCATTATCACAATTATATTAATATTCCACAACCACATGCTTATAGACATATCACAAAGTTCAAGAGATAAGTTTTATGAGGATGAACATTGCCAAATTTCACTGAAATGATGTATACCTTAACAATAAGTGAAAAACCATGTAGCTTCAAATCCATTATGCCATCACTAATTTATTGTAAAGTCAAGACATTATAAGAAAGTTGGTCTTGAGGCCCTCTCCTCTATATCCTTCCAAAATTTTCCTAGTACCTCCTCTTCATATGGAAAAAAAATAGTGTCCATATAGATAAAAATAATTTCGACTGTCCCATACTAGTCTCATTTATAGCCCCCCCCACACAATATAAATTCCCCATCGCATCTACACCCCCAAACGACCTACCAAGGATCCCTTTTGGATATAGCAGTTTACATCTTTCACATTACACCACACATGCCAGTAGTATAAAATTATTAAGAGGCCTCAAAACTTGATAAAGTAAAATAAGTTCCAAAATTACAAAAATGTCTTAAAGAGAAGTAAAGAATAAATAAAGTGACAATAAATAAAACATCTTAATTCACATTAAAATCATTAAATTCAATCAATTCCTTGAGGCAAAAAGGACCATAATTTAATTTAACATAAATCAACTTAAAGATAAAACACTACTAGCATCAATTCACAATAAAACATAAAGAATTATCATTTTAAGAAATTAACAATAGTAAAAAGTTATGCAAAAGAATTGCACATTACATCCACAATGTGACTTCTCTAAGCCACTCAAGGGGCGGAGGGGAATACTGGTTTCAAACCATAAACATTATCGAAACTACACTTGAATAATACAACCATAGCAACACCATGATGTTGTACTATCACAAACCTTGAATTTTATTGGTTCTTAAATTTCAAACAATTTTCATTCTTCCCACTCTTTTCCAAAGTTATTTGTGACCCATGATTGTTGAACTTGAACCTTATGCCAAAATAGAATAATAAGAGTATCTCACATCCACTAACTAAATCCAATACTTATTTCTTCTAAATCCACAATAAGCACCTACCAACTCATGGACCTATTTTATCTTTGCACATAATCCCATGTTGGTGCACACAACAAAAAATTGGTGCAAAAAACTCAATATACCAAGTCAGCCCAACAAACACTTAACACTCCAAATATTAGCTATAGACCACACACAATGCCAGAGAGACTAGATAACATCATACATATCACATTACAAGAATTATATGATATTCAAAGACATTCACATGCACTTCCTTCACAAATTCATGCTACTTTTTGCCAACACAAACAAACAATCAAAAAGCTTAGTAACTTTGGAAAACCCAAAAAATACATGCTTGAGATAAAACATTGAAAACCTAACTTGCAGTACACCACGACACCCAAAACTTGGAATTAGGGAATACATAGACAAATTAAACTCATCCTTCAAATCGCAAGGCCGCAATATCAACTATAGAGAAATGTAGAGCATTTCTCTAGCCCTTCTTGACTATAACATCACAATCTTCACTCTGCTAGCTTTGGAAACATCTATGATAACTTCTATGCTCTAAAAATAGGATCATACATATGTCACATCTTCATCTTCCTAACTTTCAAACTATAAGGCCACATCTTCAAATCCAAAGGAATGTGGAGCATCCTCTAGATCTTTTCAATATAACTTCCCGAGCCACTAACTGGATGAAATACTTTCATTCTTTCTTCCACAACTTATGCAATGTTGCACATCAAGGGACATAAAATACAATCATAAAAATTACAACACTCTTCATTAATATGAAGAAAAAAAGCTTCTTCATATCAACAGATACTTTACTTATTCATGAGCAATAGTAGATATGGTATAACTATGTATAGCATTCCTATGTTCCACGAGCACCCAGAACAACTTCATCAAAGCTTGACAATTTTTGGCTTTTAGGGCTCTTTAGAAACTACCCCGAAAAGAGAACCCTAGATCAATTAAGTGAATCAGGGAATGAAAAGAGACCTTCCCTAGTATTTACTTACCTACCTTGACATGTCCATGCTACCCATTTGTCAAACTTACTAAAACTTTTACTATTTTTGCATTTTCCAATATTCATGTTTAATTTTAACCATTGTTGAGTCAATAGTAGATTCGAGTTTATGTTTCTTAACACTTATTAACAAATTTAGGTCATTTTTGTGGACAATACTATTTCGTCAAGAATTGATTAAAAAAAAAGTTATAACATTTTTCTTCAACATTGAGGACACATTCAATGTAATTCATAAGCATGTATCTTATTCATATAATTTAATCTCTTGATTTATAATATTGCATTTGATTTCAAAGAATGATTAGTTTTCACATTGTTTATAATCCATAATTTTCTAATATTTATATGCAAGCATTGCTCAACACAAGCTTTGAGTAGGATGTGAGGTTCGATGGCAATGCATCTAACATTGAAGTTCATGTTGCTTTCATTTTTCAATTACTTTTACACAGTTTTTTTCTATTTTTTAACAATTTTTGTAATATTACAATGCAGGTGTTTGTGAGAATAGCAATGATTTGAGATGTGTGTTACAAAGCGAGGATATTAGGGGCACATATTAGTTGTGTATCTATGATATCTTGATAACAAGATGCATCGATTTATTTGTACGCGAGGACATCGATAAAATTATATGGCATTATTATTTGTATTGATGATTATGATAGTTAAAAAATGATATAAGATGTATTTGTACATGAGGACATGAAAATATGATATACGAGCATTATTGGTTATATTGATGGTAGAATGTATGTTGTGTTATGATGATTATGAATGTTGTGTGTATGTTGAAAAATGTCGCATGTATGTGTAATCACCATCAAGTCTATCAAATGTGTGCAATTAATGATGATTATGATGAAAAGATGCATAGACTAACAAATATTATGTGTATGCACCTACTTATGTATGTTAATGAATGTCACATGTATATATATTCACATCAAAATATGTAGTACCCCTCTGATTTGCTTATGTTTTCGGACAATACTTTTACTTTGATAGACCATGATACTATGTTGTTATTTGATCACTGACATTGGAACGATGATAGTTTTTATATTATGATGTGATGGTACACTATATGGATGATTATTGTTTATGGCATGCTTTATGGTTAGCATAGTTGTTTATTTGAGTTGATATTGATATATGCTCATCTTTAGTTAATTGACATTTTAATTTCGTTAGTTTTGTTGTGACACTGTATTGGTGAAGAGAACGGGATTGCATCACTCTCTTGCGAGCACCCTGTGATTCCGTGATTTTCTCTTCATGGTGTGTTTGATGTAATAACCCTCCTGGTTGCTAGTTGGACTCAGTAGCGTTATGTTTTGTTTTGCTACTCAAATACTATGATGATACTATTATTGTTTGATTTGGTTAGTTAGATGTTAGATGATGCTGTTATTTCATTATGGACATGATTATTTCATATGACACTATGGTTGGTTATATTAGTTGGTTTTCAAAATTATGATATGATGCAGTGATTTAATTAAATATGTTATGAGATGATTGTTAGTTAGAAATGTTAATTTATTGGTTATATTATAATTGTTAGAATAGGTGTGATGAAGGACAATATAGCATCACTTGTTCGTGAGTGCCCTGTTATGTTGCAATTCCTTCTCCTGTCTTGATTATGCTTTAATTTAATGCTTGATTATATATATATATATATATATATATATATATATATATATATATATATATATATATATATATATATCTCTCTATATGTATGCACATGTACACAACTTCATGCATGTCTTGGTGTGCGGAGCCTGATCTTGATTCCACCTTGGGAGAATGACCCGAGCCTGTAGCCAACGGTTAAATGTTGAAACAGAGGTGACGATGAAGTCATCCCGTTCCATGATGTCAGATCGTCTCATTTGATTGGTATTGTTCATTTGTGTAATTGTCGTCTTTTGTGGTTTGTGTTTTGTGTTTGTCGTATTTTATTTAAGGTGGCATTTTATAAG
>VDFB02193265.1:0-13128 GCA_007258455.2 Sequoia sempervirens
TTCTTCTATCTCTTGCTTTTCGCGCTAACATGGTACCATGACAGTTAATCATAAATCATCATTAATGCATCCATCCTGCATCCAAAAACCATACTGTAAAATGAATATCATATCATATAGAAAGCATTAATCATACCACATGCATTCATCCCCATCATTGCATAATATAGATTGGTTATTCTAAAACATCTCATAAACCATACATTTATCATCTATTTTCATAATCATCCAAGCATCATCATATCAAATCATGTGCATCCATATCATCCATGCATCATTATATCATCCAGTACATATAAACATCATAATCATCTCATCATCAATAATGTCTTGTCATGGTACAAATGAGGGATCAAGTGGGTGTAATAAATCAAAATAGGCATGAGGCTAGCCATGGCTAATGACATCTCACATCATCAAATCTATCTACATCAAATGTTGAGTTAGACGATCTTGAACCTCTTGATTCGAGAGATCGACCCTCAAATCAAACCTCTTCACCCAATCTCTCGAGGGGGCAATATACCAGCATAATTCTTCATTTGCTAGGGCAATAGTGGGGCATCCGAAAAAACAAATTAGAAAATTTTTGGCTTTTGATCATGGAAAGGTTATTCTTTGAACCAACGCAACAAGTGCATCGCTTCAAAGAGAGGCAAAATGTAGACATCAAAAATATACAAATTGATATGTACACTTTCGATCCTGATCTACTAACATGCGCTTCATCCTAAATTATCCCTCTGTCTAACCATTTAATCGAACAACCTTATTTGATTAAAGTCATCATAATTCCCCTTTTAATTAAATAAATCCTCATTTTAATTAAATCATCGGCTCTGTGTAATTAGCTAGGTCATTTCATCTTCCTATCTTTATTTAATTAAATAATCCATATTATTTGATTAAATCTCAAAATCATCTAATTAAATTAAATAAATCAAACATTTATCTAATTTAATCTAACATCACCCTTTGGTTAAATAAATCAAAATATTTATTTAACTAAGTATAAATCATTCTTTTATCATTTTGAGTTATTTAAATTCTAAAATCTAAGTCAAAATGGTCAAATCAACTAACATCATTTAAATTAATCAAATCATGATCAATGCTAATCCTAATCACTCCAATCCTCTAGATTTTTGCAACTTGCAAATGAAAATCAATTTAATCATCTATTTTCATTCAAAAAGGAATCAAAGATGGAATATTCCTCAAATTTGAAATCTCCCCCCAAAAGGACTTGTCCCTTCCAACATGGCATTTAACATCTCTTACAAGTCCTTTTCTTAAGCCATGTGACATTAACTTCACCTTTCACCTCATCCTTGAAGCCATATTTTGAATTTGAATCTCCCCCCTCTTGGCACAAACCCCAAATCTTGCACAACCATCATCCATTCATAGCTTGACAAGTGGCACGATATCCTTGGATGAAAGTTAGTCCCACATTGCTCAAATTTATACTTTCATCCATCTTGAAATCCTATAAATGAAGAGCTCCTCTCCTCATTTCATCATCCACAATTTGAGTAAAGTTACCATGCTCAAATATCTATCAAGTTTCACACCATTGAGTTCATAGCTAGGTTCTTTTGCAGATTTGGCTTGGAGTCTTCATCATTCATCATCAAAAGTGGATCAAAGTTCATCATCAAGTCTACATATTGAAGCTTGCAATCATAGGAATTGGGAAAGGGCCAAATTTCCACATCAAATTGGCACCAATTCCCCCATGGGATCAAGAGTTTGCTATTTAAATTAGGATTTCATCTTTGTTTTATCTCTTGTATTGTGTTCTTGCATATTTTCATTCCTAGTTTGAATTGTAAATGGATTCCATGGGGAATCCTTGTTTATGCTTGCAATATCTAACTTGAGGTATTTAATCTCTTTGTTTTGCAGGTACATAGATTTGGGGTTCAAACCTATAACCTTCACATTCAAAGAGGGAGAAAATATTGGGCCATTTAGGGGCTTTCCTTAGTCAAACCCTATGTAAGTGTTCCTACTTCCACAATGGAAATCTCAATGATAGGATTGATAATTGAAAGGAAGGAATGATGAATGAACAAAATTTTGCAACTCACCACCCTTCAATGATTTACTTAAAGGATTAAAGTCATACACATCACCTCACGGATTTGAATCTTGCTTTCTTGAATGCTCAAATTCTTTGGAGACCTACACCAAAGGTTAGCCTTCACAAAACATGAACATGATCACACATAAACTTAAATAGAATTTGACATGTTGTTAGGATATTGAATTGTTGCAAGAAATATCTGGAATAATGCTCTTGACTTGATCAATAGTGCTCTTCCTCATAAGTTTTCCAATGGATTTCTTGTTATATTTCAAATGATAAAATAACTAAGTATTTATATGCAATTGTACTAATCTCCCAAAAATTAGATTCCAAAAGCTGACACTTGATACTTGAATTTTAGATGTTAAAATGCCACCAAAAACATATTTGAATTTTTGTCCTAGCTAAGAAGGGGGACCCATTCACCCATGAGCACATGGGTCCTTGCCAAAATTTCCAAGACATGCTTAGTTGGGAGAAAAATAAAAATTGGTTGTATTTATTCAATGCTTGAAATCCTTTAGAAAACAATAAAAATTAGGCACTAGAATGCATAATTTAGAAAATTAGAAGCTGAATTAAGTCCAAGAAATTAGGGGGAAAAACATAATGTGAAATTGTTAAGAGTGACAATTTTTGACACTACATTTAGTCCCCACTTTAGTGATAGTATAAACTTACACTCAAAATCACACTAAAGTAGAGAGATATATGTGAAGAGGGAATCAATTGTCCAAATATTGAAAATATAGGATGACTAAGGATCAAGGGAGGTGATCAAGCCCCCAAGACCCCATATCCAATGGAATATAAGCACAAAGGAACACACATGTATGAAATGAAGTAAGACCACATGTAAAAACATACAATATCAACATTAAATGAAAAAAGAGGGTATGGACCAATAAGTTGTATTATGTTTAGGACCCATATAAAAAGGATTTCATGACTCACACAATAGAAAAGTCCAATATTTTCTAGGTGAATCATAAACTAGAAGGCACACAAGCTAGTGAGGATCGATTTTCACCAGGTGAGCGCCCAAGGAAAGATGATAAACACACTAGGTCTACTAGGTGTACCCATAGAAAGGTGGAAAAAATGAGAAACACACACTAGGTTTACAAGGTGTGGCCATAAAAACCATACCAAGAGTTATACTCCCTAAAAACCTTAATAAGGTGCCACAAGATGCAATGTTAGTGCTACACTAAATTCAACTCTCATGAACAAACTAAAGTAGATAAAATGTCAATGTCAATGTCAAGCACCAATAAATCCAACCCCTATGGATAAATTGAAGAAAAATAATACAAATGTATGCCCCCACTTTAAAGAAATTATGAAATTCCATGCTGTATGCAATTACATTAAAGTAGAAAATAATAACTGCCATGTAACAAAAGATCACAAGAGCTTATTTGGAAATCCATTTTCCTATGAAATTATTCCAAATAAAGCTACATAATGATGAGGGGTTACCCCCAAATATAATGTGAAAAATAACATAGAAAGGTACATATAGGCTAGATCCATAGATCTGGGCTTAGTATAAATATTTGTTGTGATGATATAATAGAGCTCAAAATTGACATCATTCCATAAATACTCATGGAACAATGAACACAAAGAAGGAATGGCACATAGAGAGAGAAAAAAAAAAAGAAACTTTTGGGTCAACATGGAAGAGACCTAAATGTCTTAATGCTTTGAATATTCCTCAAAAGGAAAACACGAGACAAAAGGAAAAGAAAAAGTTTAAGACATATAGAAGAATGAAGATACAAATAGAAGTTTTATGAAAAGTTTGTTTCCTTTGTATCCTTGTGCCAATAGAGCAACAAGGGTCATCCATAGAAAACCCACAAACACAAAGACATGCCAAGCAACACAATACATGAGATCACATCATGTGGAAGCAAAAACAAAGAACACTTAAGATAAACATAAAAGAGTACCGTACATGCAAGCCAACCTAAAGCATGTCATTTGCATCCCAATCTTTCTCATCATAAATGGAAAGCAGACAACTAGCTAAAGGGCCTACAATAAGTTCCATACTAGGAGCATCTCCAGGTGCAACACCTGGTGGGTCACTCTCATTAGGAGGATCAACATAGTTGCTCCCATCTAATTTTTTTGATTTGAAAATAAAACATTAAGATCATTATGAACCTCTTCATCAATTTTAGCAATTGAATTGTCATCATCCAAAATGATCTCAAAGGGAGGTTTTATGAAAATTGCATTTGAATTATTTTGTTCGATTTCTTGTTTTAGTTCTATGTCTTGTTTTGGTTCCATTTCTTGCTTAGGTAAAATTTGGATTTCTTCTTGATTTTTTTCCATGGGTGTTAAATTTTCATGCACGATTTAATTCTTTTCTTCCAATTGGTGATCAATAGCATGACATCTATGCCTATGCTCTTTAGCATTTTGATTTCTTGCATTATTTTCAAGTAATGATGGGATAGGAGCGGGTTTATCAACTGTTGGTTTCTTTTCTTCCCTTAGGGGTCCAGGAACTGAAGGAACCATTGAGGGATGTGAAAAAACTATCCCTTTAGGTCTATACACTTGTTTTATCTTTAGTGGCACAAAATGAATCATTTATTTCTCTTGGTCTCTTATAAGATATAGGTGGATGAATAGTTGCATTTTTTTGGGTTACATGGAAATTTATTTGGTTCAAGCATGGTTCATCCATGGGTTGGGGATAAGGAACAACCATAGACCTAACATTCCCACGAATATTGTTAAGAGACAACCTTGCTATAAGCTTTGACTTGAACTTTTGATATGAATTGAAAAATAAATATTCATGAGGCTTTACAAATTCCATAGGTTGAGGAAAAAATAAATACAATAAAAAATTTCCATGGGAAGATAGAGGATTAAACCCATTATGATGCACTATAAATATCTCATTTTCAAAAAGTTAACTTTATGCACTTGTGAATAACCAACGGGATGACATTCATGGAGTGTAATGATGGGTAGCCTAGCTTCACACAAAATTGGTCTGACAAAGGGGTGATGGAGAATGAGATATCTAATTGATTTTGTCCAACTTTAAGAGGAAGGGTGATCGAGCCTACCATGGGGAAAGAAAAACCATTATGAGTTTCTATCCATGCTTTTGATTTTTCATATGAATCTTGATACAACTCTTGTACAAACAAGAACTTCTAAGTGATCACATTCTCTACATAGGTGAGATCAATGAGTATTCCTTGTATAGAATTTTCATTAATATAGCTAGCAATGTAGGGAGGATCTTTAGGTACATTTCTAAGTGCATAACTATTGGTGAAAATAATGTCAAGTAACTTAGTGGTTTGGCCTTTACGAGGTTATACATCTACAAGGCCAACAGTTGTTTGTAGACCATATTCATTATTATTGTAATCATTATTCATGTTATTATTTATATCAATTATCATCTCATCATTCTTAACATCACAAGTTTACACAAATTTGGTTGAATGATTGGGAATTGGATTGGTAAAGATTTGCAAATTTTGGTTAGGAAGGGAAACAAACTTATTACCTTTATCATTAACACCACCCAACTAAATGTGATTAGAATCAACGAGCTCTTGAACTTGATGTTTAGACACATGCATCATTCCATATCATATCCATTTGTGTAGTGATATTAACAAAATGAACTTGGATTAAAATTTGAAGTTAGAGGTTTGGTTGTATCTGTAGGCTGAATTGGAGACAAGTGAATTAGGTTCTTACTTAAAAGCTATAGTATGGTCAAACGGAGGAAATTGGGTAGCAGGGTGAATTGTCTATCTTTTTCTCTAAATTGGTATGGATTTGAACTTATGGAAACAACTTGAGGCTAAACATGATTAGTTGTTTTATGTGTGTTTATCTTTATGAAGTTCTTGTTTGGCTCCTTGAATGGTTGAAAAATGATTTGATGTAAGGATTTGGATTTCTTAGTATGAGCTGATGAAGATGCTTCTTCATACTTACTAATCAAATTCTAATAGAAACGAATAGTCGTACATAAATGTATGAAGGATGAAAACTTCATCAATATAAATCTCTCTCTTATGTCCTTTTTCAGATTATCAGTGAACATTCTTTGAATATTTGCACTAGGAAGAGTTAGATAAACTTGTGATAATATCAACTGGTAGTGGCTAATCAAATCTATTATCTTTTCACCTTGTTTTTGTTTGCATCTCATTAAATCAATTATGTTTATCTTAGGACCAATGTTTACTCGTAAATGGTTGAGGAAATCATCAAAAATCTCATTAAATGAGTGAATTGATTTATTGGGAAATGAAAAATACCTTTCCAAAGCCATATCTTTCAATAACCTAGAGAAAAGATTATCTAGGAGCTTATCCTCAAAAATAAAGTCACTACACATGGTGGTATATGTTGATATGTAATTGCTAGGGCCTCCTTTACCATTGTACTTGTCAATTGAGGGATCTCTGTGTTTTGTGGTATTTTTTCTTTCAACATATCAAGTGAAAATGTGCTCCTTTTGATATATTTTGATGATTGTCCATTTTGGTTTTGGTTCATTGTTGAGATTTGTTGTTGAAGTGATGTCCCATTTTGCAAAAAATGTTTTATGATAGAATCATTGCTTGACATGTTTTGGGAATGAGGTGAATATGGTGGAAGTTTTTATATGTTAGGTGGGCTATTATGTTTCAAATTTATGAGAGGGGATGGAACTTGAGGTGTGACATGTGAAGATCCAAAACCATAATGATTCAAGTGGAAAGACCTATTGTTGACGTTATACCAATGCTTGGTTATATTTTTGAAGCAATAGGTGGATTTATGTATGTAAGAATAGAGGATAGAGTCATAGAGGGAGACATGACTTCTTCCTTGAATTTGGGTGTATCCCAAAGCTTAAGAAAACTAGCCATTATAAGCACATTATGATCAACTATATGGGCTAGGCTACACACAACCTCTAATCCATGATCATCATTAATAAACTTCCTCATGTTGTTAATTTAGCAATTGCTATAGTAATAAAGTATTCACCACACAGTCTTGAATTTTTTCCAAGTCCTTGTCTAGTTTTTTTAGTTTTTCTTCCGGAACATGGGAAACCATAGGCTCACCATCTATAAATATGGATTCTTGTAAAGTTGTCATTGGTATGGTAACATCAAGAATAGATTCCAAGGTGAGTTGAGTATTGAAAAAACTTGTCATGAAAGAGTTAGAATTCTCATGATCCACAAAAAATATGAGACCAACATGGGATTCCATAAGTCTATAACTACATCTCACTAAAGTATTCCAATAGGACACCAAGTCATAAAACTCTTGCAAGTTTCACAATGAAAAAAGCCTACAAAAAACACTCAAAAACAAACATAAGATAGCAAGAGAAAACATGAAATATAGTAATAGAGATTTCAAGGAAATTTTGTTTGGCCAAGACAAGTAGGATAGGGTCACCCAAGGGAATTTGGGTCATGGTCAAGGGTTCTAGAAGTTTAAAATATGACTATGTACTACATTGTTTAAGAATGTTGATTCTACTTGCAAACACTTGCAACAGTAAATAAATTTCCATAATTTGCTTAATGTGTCCCATTTTGATACAAAATACAAGTATCCAATGATGTTAAAGATGTTTAAACAAGTTTGAATGTAAATTTCATATCTAAAATGCCATAACTGACTGATTCTAATATGCATAGGACTTGAAAATGATGATTTTTTTTAATGTAAATTTTTGAACACAAATGATGCACTTTCTTTCACCAAATTAACTAAATGAAAAATGACTTAAGATATGTAGTTATGAATTTCAAACTGAGATTTGCAAGTAAAGACAAACTAAGTAGACAAAAACAAGAAAGTGTGAAAAAGATTGTTGATGCACCTATATAAGGACAGGGTTTCCCAAGGGAAAATGGGTCCTTGTTTAGGGTTTTGAAAACTAAAAAATTTAATGTCTAAGTTTTTTAAGGTTGTTGTTCCTATCTACAAATAGGTTTGACAATGATTATTTTTCCAAAATTTTCCAATGTAATGTAAATGCAAATGTATGACAATTTTTAATAAAAATGACACTTTTTTTAATGCAATTTTGAAATGAAAACTTAATATAAATTACCAAAGGAAACCCTAATGCAAGTAAAGATACAATATAGATGCAATAGTTTTTTTATTTTTATGAATTTTTATGATACAAATTTGAAACTGTAAATGCAAAATGAAAGACAAAATGATGCAAAACCTAGATAAAGGGTTTGAAAGACTACCAAATCAAAAATCTATGATGTCAAATGTTAGGTTCACCAAAATGAAACATATAACAATGGATGGATGGATTATGATGGTGTTCTAAATGTAAATAGCCTAGGCTCAATTCCAATTTTCTAAAGGTTTCATTAGGATACAAATCAACAAGGTGAAAATATGGACTTTAAACCTCAAAGGTGAGCCAATAAGACTTGGATTTGATCCTTTTGAGTATTATAAATGGATTGAAAGTGATTTAGAATGATTGAACTAATTGAACTATATGACCTAATATGAAAAATGTTATATTCTATAATTACACAAAAATTACAAGTGGATCTCATAAGTATCAGATGATATGTGCCTACGACCAAAAGCTAGATCTAAAATGTGAAGAGGGACTCAGTCAACCCTAGGTGAATGGGTTTTTGATTAAGGATCTATAAACTTATTTTGTATTCCTTTGATGCTAGATCTAAGATCCTAATTCCAATTTTTAAAAGTGTCAAAATGTCATCAGTGAATTATGTAACTAAGTTTCCATGGCTTAACAACTTTGTTGACAAAAATACAACAATGGAGAATTTTCGTTTAATGTTTACTCAATTCTCTTCAAACCTATCATTTCCAGAATTTTACACCAAAATATATTTAAGGATAGGACACAATTTTCAAATTTTGACCATAAATACTTGCATAAATCACAAAAGGCTACTTCCTCTACACACACTTCATGAAAGCATAACAATATTTGACAAATCCATTCTAAGAACTCAGTCAAATAACAATTATTGTGACAATCATGGTTGAGTTCTAGTGGAGACATGGAATCCACATCACCAAGATAGACCTAATTAGTTCAACTAACTAATTAATGATCTGAAACATAATTCAAGTCACATGCTATGCAATAATATATATATATATATAGTAATCTCAAAGTAAAAATAAGAAAACAAGACCTAAGGGCTAGACCTAGTCCTCAGGGGCTCGTCTCTAATAGCCTTTCCTATGTATTGTGTAGAGGCTCTATGGTTTGGAAAATTGAGTGCACCCAAGTCATATTTGATTGAACAACAATCACACATTTCACTTAGGTTTGAATCACTACTAAATCACAGTGGTAGAAATACAAGGAATGATCAACAATGGTAAATCTGTAAGGGATCCTTTTTACTATATGGAGTAATGGTTAAAAATCATGATTACAATGCTCTTCAAGGGCCACTTGACAAAATAGATAACCAAGAATGATCTAAGATGAAGGTAACCATATCATATTTTGAATAGATGATTATAATTGAAGTTGTGGTTTTAATCCAAACCATACAATGGTCACCATATAACATTAATAAGATTACAATGTGAAAGGTTAACAAGATAATCCACATATTGAATCTTTCTAGAATATTCAACCATCATACACTTGGTTGACTAAAACAAGGGGTATAACCCTTAGGGTAAAAGATGACTCTACCTTAGTCACCCTCATGACCCAATAACATTGACATATTCAAAACACATTTATCTACTCCAATTAATCCTATGCCTCTATTCTTTTATTTATAAACTAAATGAGTGGGTACACAGCCCTTTCTAGGGTCTTAAAATCCCCAGATAGTTTCACAGTCAACTTCCACCCACTTAGGTGAAGCCGGGGATTAGAATACTCATTCAAGATATCATAACAACATCAGAGTATAGAATCCATCCCTGATAGTTTGACAAACCACAATCATGCATAATAGAAGTTGAATATGTGTATTATCACAAGAATGCATTATATGGATCATGGCAATAATATCTCATATTTCCCTTATCATAATTTTGTTGATCAATAAGTGGTTGAAATATATTTAGGGAATCTTGCAATATTAAGCCTTGGATAAATATGAAAATACTGAGTATTAAGGTTAGGAAAATTTAATACTGGATTTATGATTTCATATTGCTTGCTTTCTAAGGATCTTGGTATATCCTAAGAATCATTTACAAATATGTACTCATTTTATAAAGACTGTTTATTTGTAATCAATGCACATCACACATATATGACAATCTATTGTCTGGACTTAATATATGTTTCTCTTCAAGGAAACAATCCTAGTTAAGTGAAATGTTCAATGACCAACCCTAACCATGAGATTAGTAACAATAATGATCTAACTCAAAAGAATCAAACTTTCTCTCTACCCAACCATATTGGCATCATGAAGCCTCATGAGCTCTAGCTAAACCCTTGTGCAAAAATATTTTAGCCCCATGATGATGGAATGGGGTCTTCCATTTAGATAATATAAAATGGTATTTCCAGACAAGATTTATCTAAGTAACTACCAAATAGTTCCATGGGTGTGATACTCAAATTTTGTTGAATAGAGCATTCCAACACCCATTATTCTTACCATTTCTTTTGTATCAAAACATATATAAAAATTATAGTTATTGGTGTTTGATGATCAATAAGGATGTAGAGACCCAAGCTTGATTCATTTAGGGATTGTGTGTTCTCAAAAATGATAGTTTGAAACCATAAGAGGTTTCCAAGCTCTTGATACATTTTTGGCTAATGAACAAGGCCAAATGGAATATTTGAACCTTCTTCTCTTCAGGCTCTACCAGACCTAGGCAGGTGCACCTATGCAAATGAGGCAGACTTAGACTATATGTTTTCTACTTGAGCAATCTATCCACAATGGAAATTGGGAGTGGCATAGATGAAAGCTTAATAAATACTCTATTGAAATTTGAGATTTGAATGTTTGAATAAGATTTTATAAAATTCTAAAATGGAATTGGTATGACTAATGCCTACTTCTATTGAGCTAATGTAGTCAAGAGGTAAATGATATGTGTGTCCTATTTCTGGATAAAATTTGAATTTTTTGGCACTTTTATGATTTTATTCCTTGCATAAACGTGCAAGGATGCAATTATCAAGTTCTTCTTATTGATCCAAATGACCTTTTATAGATTACTGTGATTAATTAAAATAATTTAATCCTTCCTTGAAGGAGCCAGTTAACCTAACCACACAAGAACAATAAATGTCCTTTAATCAATTGAGAAGATCCTTGATATATAAATTTAAATAATAAGGAAATATCAACCTTGGAGACAACTGGATAATATTTTTAATTATTTCAACAGACAATTGACACCATAACAAGATCACCAAATTTATGCATTCTTCTCCATTATATAATTTTAAAATATTTTACAATATACATCATAATGCCCTATTTCAACAACTGATCAACCTATCCAACTACCTAACCTATTGCTTCTTGTCCTTGATAATTTTTTTTCATCTTACATATATACATTGTTCTTTTAGGGTTACAACCCTTCACAACATCCCTCTGGTGTAACTCTTCTTTTCGGTGTAGCTCTTCATTTGATTATCTTTGGTAAAATAAAATATTTAATTAGTTGTCTTCGAAAAATTAAATATTTTAACTTTATTTTTCATTTTGCATCTTCACGAAAATTAATTTAATAATAATCTTCTTTTGCTGGAAAGTTCACTTTTCACCCAATTAATACTCTTTGGGTAAAAATAATGAATCCACTTTGTAACCCCTTGGTGAAAATGTTTCACTTTGTAATTAAAAGTATTCCTTGGGTAAAACAATTACCAATTTTTTTAACCCTCCATGTGTAGATATTTTATTTTTGGGTGAAACATTATACTCCTCAAAATAATTATCTTTCCCCACGTGCTTGAAAATATTTTTTGAGCCACCGCTATCCTGCATTAATTCATGGGAGCATCTGTGGTAATGCATGAAGGGTCTTCAATTTCACCGAAGGGAAAAATAATTAGCCATTCCTTAATTCCTTTTCCAATTAATTCTCCTGGTGAAAACATTTTACCTCTAGCTTGAAACATTCATAGTTGCTCTTTTATTTCTCCCAAAATATTACTTCATTAATCATTTATTACTTAAACTCTTATAGAATTTTCATTGTATGCTTTCACCATAATACTGTAGTGATTTTGATTTGACCTTATAGGAAGGCGGGGAATATTAAGAGATCTTTGTGGGAGAACATTTAAATCATAATATTTAAATAAATTTCTTTCACCCTTCTCTTACCTCCTGCAACACCATAAGTATTAAATAAAACCCTTGTGGGGATGCAGGGAAGATGACAAAGTACCCAACAGGTCCGAAAGGGCTCCAAGAGGCTAAAAACATGTCTAAACACAATAAAACGATAAAAAACAAGCCTCAATCAAACAAAATCAGGTTCGAGGGTCCAAAACCCTAGCAAGATAGCCATTTAGGGTTAAAAAACCCTAATTTTGAGGCTTAAAAGGGGCCCAAGGGGTCACTTTCAAATCATTTTCACACACATCCGCTAGCAAACTTGAGATTTGAGCTCTGACTCTCTGGTGATATGGCGCAACGACAGCTTCCCATACACATCACTGATCGAGTTCAGACATACCAGCAACCACCTGGCATTGGGGCACCGATATGTGACCCTTACCCAAGCTTTGTCTTTTCATTTAATGCCTTAATTAATGCTTTAAAGGAGTGGATCACCTACAGCGGCGCTATACCAGCATTCAAACTATGCCGCACGATGTTGTTTTGCGCCGCAGTGGTGCAGTTTGGAGTTTAAAAACTTTGACGCTGGGCTCGGGTTTGGCGGGCTGGTTTGATAAAGTGCGCTGTGACATCGCCCATTTCATGAAAATTGCGACACTGGAGGGGAAAGTGTGCCATGACGACACCATATAGCTCTTTTTGGGCTCTAGCATCAGAGTTTGAGAGAAA
>VDFB02193266.1:0-20774 GCA_007258455.2 Sequoia sempervirens
TCTTTGTATTTAATTTTATAATTTTAAATTTATTTTAGATGTGCACTTATTATAGGAAGCTTTTATATTATATTGTATATCAATTTTTTTGTATTTTTGTAAAATAATTTCTTTAATAAAGTCTTAAATCTAAAATATTTCTCTAGAGATATACATTATTTTTAAAAATAGAATATGGATGATTTTTTCTTTTTGCAATGCTTTCAATTTTTTTTTTAAATATTGAATATTTTTTTGTGTAATAGTAAATTTAAGATATTTCTTTTTTATTTAGGTTTCTATTGTTTAATTTTAATAACATTAATTTAGAATTTTAAAAAAGAAGTTTCTAAAATTTAAAAACTTAATAGATTTGTCAAAAGTTTCAAATTTAAAACTATTTTTTATGTCAATGGATCTTAAGTATGAAGAACTTTCTCAAAATAGTTCTAAATTTAGAAACTTTTTTAGCTTATGTCTAATGGATATCTCTTTTAAAGAGATTTTGGATATTTTATTTTTTAAGTATATTAATTTAGAAATTTAGTTTTATATGAAATAGTGAAATTTAGAAACTTCTTTTTATTTCGAATGGATATCTCTTTTAAAAAGATCTTGGATATTTTATTTTTTAAGTATATTAATTTAGAAACTTAGTTTTATATGAAATAGTGAATTTAAAATATAATTATATTTTAGTTATCATATTTTAAATGGACTTTTTAATGATATTGAATTTATATAGATTTTGATATTAGCCTTTATGTTACATGGAGAAGTTTTGAAATATGATATTTGAAATAAAAGAAAATTTGATAACCATTATTTCTATCTTTAACATCCATTTAAGCATGATTACCTTTAAAATTATATCTTATTTATGTGAAATAATTTAATACACTTATATTTTATCCATATATATTTAAATGTTAGATTCAATGTATTTCCTTTGTAAGATTATCTGATTCAAAAGGCACTTTTCCTCTTCGAATTGCATATTTTATCACATTTTCCACATTATCATTTCACCATTCCCCTGTACATTTTACATGAGAAAAACAATTTTTTAGATCTAGGGAATTATCACGCAAACCTTAAATGTAATCTAGGCAGGCATGGAAAATAATAGTCAATAAGAGGATAAATGACATATCGTGCATATGACTTGTTTTCTATGGACATTTGGCCATACTTTCTCCATGCATTCCTGTCCTCCAAAGAATTCGTCTCACTTCTCAGTCGAAGCACAATATTTTTGGAGGAGCAGTATTATCACTTTGTCGCCTCTCTGTTGCAACCCATCCTAATTCCACCTCCTCTCGCTTCTCTAAATAGGCTCATGCAGGCTCAGCATACAGCTAAGAATGTGATCTGATAAGGTGCAGGATTTCAGGAGATATAAAAATGCTTTTATTATACAAAGCAATGCACCTGTGGTTGAATTCATAAATTTTCAAACTTTACCAACATCCTCCCTGCCTGCGCTAGAATGAAAACTAAGGAACAATGAATAAACCTTAATTGAAGCTCAGAGAGGAAATTAATTTGGACAAATAAAATAGATGCTAGTGCCCCTGGTATCATGCAATAGCGCGATCTAGGGGAACTATTTATTCATGCGCCTCCCTAGAGAGTCATTACATGTAGCAAAATATGGATTTCTTGTTAGGATTTTGAAGGCATAAATAAGAAACGGGTGAAATGCCAGATTCTTACGATAGAATAATAATCAAAATACAGTTGATCAAGAAATGTCAGGAGCATTTCAATTAAGAAGAAATAAAAAGAGCAAAGGGCTTGCCCTACTATTAAGGTTATACTATGTACGAAGAAGCCAATACTAAAGCATTTGCTAAGAAGATTAAGACGTATTGAGTAAACAATTATCAGTCATCTTCCTCATGTGTAAAAAGTTAAGATGGCAAGTTGAAAAAAAACTAAGTTCCACAAATGAAGTCATGAGAATAAAGGAGCACAAGAGTAGAGCTTTAGTTCCTGATGGTAATTCCCTTTCCACTGGCCATGTAACAAAAAAAAGTGTAGCACAACACAGAAAATGGATGGTCTATTGTTAAGTCAAAATAATAAGATAGATCATATTGATTGGCTCGAACTAATTTCAAGAACCTCTGTAAATAAATGTTGAAGAAGGATTAGTGCCAAGGAGCTGCAACTATGGGTTTTAAATGAATATATTAGGGATTGCAAATAAAAGGGTAAGTACGATTCACAATGGATCAATGCATGAAGAAATTACAAAGATGTAGTCTGAGTACTCGAAGGGTTAAGAACTTGATTGCGACAAATCATTCGATGGAGAAATGCTAAATCATGTGTGAGCAAGGCAACTCAGATAGACCGATAGTGGTCTGTTTAAGCAAAGTTGGTAATACTTCTGGTGATTGAAGGCTAGCGACTATATCATAAAGAAAGTCAGAAAATGTTTCTAACTAAAAATGGAGCTATCTATATTGATTGAAATAAGACAAAATGGTCTGCTGAATACCTGAGACTGTTTCCTTCAAATCTTCAACGTATCCTTCCTTCCAATTCTTCTTTCCTCCTCCTTCGAAAATGCAGAGTTCCCCAACGATTTTCAGCTCCTCTTTTCACCTCCCAAATCTGACTATGAAAACTATGCATTATAAAGAAAATGGGTTATTCTCGACACTTATAAAGAAAATGGCATGAACAGTTATGCCAACACATTCACAACATGCGCCTCATTATCTTCCACTACCAGCACTCGCAATGCGCCTCCTTCTCTTCCACTACCAGCACTCACTTCTTTAGGATGTCAAATTTTTTGAAAAAAGGTTAACGTTTACGGACAAACATTCTTCCTTCTACAATTGAACACGCCTTTTGGCGTAAAAATGTAAAAACTCTTCACCCCAATCAAAACAGTTCACCCATTAAGATCAAGATTAAGAAAGGATTTCAAAGGAACATTGTTATGTTAGATTATATTATTAGTGTCTTTATCTAGAAAATTGTTTCCACCAAGATAAAAACATCGATTTTAATTTTCATTAGAATTTTTTTCTTGAAGCTTTCTCCAAGGTTCTTCCAAGATTATATAGTTGGTTAGTCTAATAATAAAAATATTGAGAGTTGCATTTGTTATGCAAAAATTATATGACTAGCAAATTTAAATTCCAATTATGACGATTTTTTTGAAATACATCATCTCTAATTTTAACCAATACTCTCAAATAGAAAGATAGTCAACTACTAATATTAATATATAATCTTACAATCAATATCATAAAATTACATTTATATATAATGTAATATTACTAATCCATTAATATAATAATTTGCATTGATAAAATTAATTTATAATAATGAAAAATAAATATATTATTCTTTAAGTAAATTGAAATTATTTATTTTATAATAATAATAAAATAATATGTCTAATGTTATTTTTCAAATAAATTAAAATTAAAATTATATTATATTTATTTCATATTTTGATTTTATGTATTAAATAAAATAAAAAACATTAAAAATATACACATATTTACTATCTTTTGTCTTTTTTACAATATGTTTTCCATTTATAATTTATTATTGGGTGGTATTTATATAATATTTTTAAATATAGAAAGCATGGGAACTCTTGAATCTCCTTCAATTATAGAATGTATGATTTGTAATTTTGTTTAGTTAACTTTTTAAAAATAAATTACTAACAGCCACTATAGACTTTAAAATGATGAAGATAGGCTCCTCGAGAAGGATAACTCTTGGGGTATTTTATATATATTAATATTTAATATATGTATGCTAGTATAATATATTTTTATATAGAACAAATTAAATTAATATATAAAAAAATTGATAGTGTAATTAATCTTTGAAGAGATTAGGAAAAAGAATGAGAGATAGAGGGGGAGACAATTCTATATAGAGAGGTATATATACTAGCACTTACATGTAAAGGAGGTTCAAGGATTATGTCGATAGAAAACTATATGTATGTTAATATGTTAGAGAGTATGTGTTTGTGCATGGATGTGTTGCAAATTCTAGTTACATGTGGCTAGATTAAACAATTAATAATAAGTGCTAAATAATAAAATGAAATAAATTTAGACAAATCTAGATTTTTTCTTTAAAGCAATTATTATCTGATTATGAAATATTTGTATACAGATTTAAAACATAAAGTGCAATGCAAAAGAAAAAATAAGTTGCCATCAAATTGACAAAAAATAATGCAAATGAAAATAAAATGTTCCCATCTAGTTGTCCAATCAATATTTATCTAGCTTTATGCATGATAAGTGAGATTTTGGAGGCTTTTACCTGACATTTTAGAGGATTTTACTATTAAACAGTAGTTGGTTAACCATTAAATGACAATTGAAACTTGTTTTCAACGACTCAGTGGTGGTTTGCGGGCGTGAGACTTGCTTTAGGCTCAAATCTCACACTATATGTAGCCTATCGGCTAATAAAGAGAGAAAAACTCAAAAAATAGAGAATGAGAGAAAGAGAAAAATTTAGATAGATAGATATCGAGAGAGAGAGAGACTGAGATTGAAAGATATGAATAGAAAAAGAGAGATAGATCATGAGAGATAAATATAATAGATACAAAGGAAAAGAGAGAGAAAAGAGAAACTAACTTTTGATTGGTTGCTCATGTCAACAAGCCAAGGATGGCATGTGTCTTTGGGGAGTTAAGCTCAAGGTAGCATGTCATTTGATTAAGGATATGATAATTCACCTTTAAGACCTCTTCAATGTACCGTACGCACGAAGATCAAATCGAGATCGAATCCGATCGATCAGTCGACTTGCGCATCGACATCGAGATCAAGAATGAAAAACAGACGTCAAATTTCGAATCAAGGACAGGAAAGATCAAAAGGCGCTCGAGATCGAAAAAGCATCGAGATCCATCAACAAAAGATCAAAATTCAAATCACGTCCGTCAGATCTTTTTTAAATCAGATCGATCAAAACTTGAAAAAGAGAGAGACATAGATAGAGATAAAGTCACATAAAGAGATAGGGAGATAAAGATAAATAGAGGGAAGAAAAGATATATATAGAGAGAGAGGGAGATAAGGAGAAACATAAAAATAGAGAGGGAGACAAAGAGATAGAGAGAGGTAGAGATATAGAGATATAAAGATGAATAGATAGAGATATAGGGAGGGTGATTGATATCTCTCCCTATCGCTCTTTATCTCTATATATCTCCCACTATCTATGTCACTCCCTCTCCCCCTCTCTATCTATTGAGTTATCTCTCCCTCGATCCCCCCTCCTTTTATTGAGCTATCTCTCCCTCTCCCCCCCATCTTCTTTCTCTCTCCCTCTCTACGTATCGCTCTCCTTCTCTCACCCCTCTTATTTCTCTCCCTCTCTCACCCTCTTCTCTCTCTTCTTCTTCAACCTATCTCTCTCCCTCTCTCCCCCTCTTCTCTATCCTCCTCTACCTATCTCTCTCCCTTTCTCTCCCTCCCTCTCTCTATCTCTCCCAATATCTCCCCATCTCTCCCTCCCTCTCTCCCTCCCTATCCCCCTATCTATCTCTCTATCTCTACCTCTCTCTCCCTTTCTCTTCCCATATATCTCTATCTCTCTCTTTCTCTTCCCATGTATCTCTCTCTCTTTCTCTTCTCATATATCTCTATCGCCCCCCACTTCTTTCTCCCTTTCTCTATTTCCTCCTATTTCTCTCTCCCTCTCTCCATCTCTATTTACCTATCTCTAATTCTTTGTTTATCTATCTCTTTATCTCTCTTTCCCTCTCCTTTCTCTATATCTCCTTATATATTTATCTCTCTATCACTCTATCTCACCATTTATATCTCTATCTCTATCTCTCCCTGTCCCTCTTCCTTTATATCTCTCTATCTTGTCCTCTCTATCTCCCTATCTCTCTCTATATTTCTCTTCTATCTATTTGTCTCCCTCCTCCTCTCTTGCTCTATCTTCATCTCTACCTCTATTTTCCTCTCCCCCCTTTATCTCTAAGCATGTCTCCCTCTCTCTATCCATCCATCTATCTACCTCTCTATCCCTCTCTACATATTTATCTCTTCCATATCTATCTATCCCTCTCTCCTCTCTCTCTCTCTTTATCTCTCCCTCTCCTTCTCTCCTCTCCATATCCCCCCCTCTCTCTTCCCCTATCTCTCCCTCTTTCTATCCCTATCCCTATCTCTCCCTCTCTCTCTCTTTCCCTCTTTGTATTGCAAACATAACATGAGCTTGTTGGTAATGGAGCCTGATTATCTTTCTAATTTAGAGGTTTTATTTCAATCATGTTTGGATCCCTGTAAGTGGATGCATAGTTGATTTGAAGCTATCACTTCTACATTGAGACATTTGTTGCATAAACAACATCATTTGTTAAATGTCTTGCCAATTGACCTCATGTACTGCATAAATGTATGCAAAAAAATAGACCAAAATTTATCCTAATTAACCTTCCACACATCTTCAGCGTACCCATTGCACACTAAGGTGTGATTGCTAGTTATGGCTTTTTTAAATGGAGGAGACTTCTCGTTATGCAGAAGGCATTTCTTTATTTGAGCTGCATGAGCTCATTTTGTTTGTAGATGGTTGAAAAGCAATGAGAGGCCTTTGCAAGATGGTTGAACGATTCTCAACCATTCATCCTTTGATGGTTATCTTTGTGTCCATATCAATGCAAGACAATTAAACAAATCTCAACCGTTCATCATTTTTTGCCATTTTTCGGCTATTTTCTGCCTTTTTTGCTACTTTCTTTGCCGCTATTGGTTTCCTTCCTTGTTGGTATTGACCTTTCACTTCTCCAATTGGGTGAGTTGTAGCCTGAAAATAAGGTTTCGATGAGGGTTTTAGAGTATGTTTATTAAAATGAAAATTATGGTCAAAATCCTAATAACGAGCACATTTAGGTTTTAACATTACGACGTTCTTTACCCTACGTAGTTAAGTATAAATTAACATAATTAATAAATAATGCATATTTTATATAATAAAAAATAAATTATAAATAATATAGTTATATTACTTATTATTGTATATTATATTATTCAACAAAACTATCAAATACATATATAAAATTATTATAATTAATAATTAATAACAATTATAATTTTGTAATCTTATATTATTTAAAAATAAATAAAAATAACAATGGCGGAATAGTGCGAATACTACGAAAAAACACAGAAGTGTGTAGGGAGCCTGCGAAGAGCTTTAGAGAGGTCAAAGGATAGAGCGCCAATCGACAAGGTGGCTACTAGCGATAAGACCAGAAGTGGTTCTCCTTCATGGGGTGTGGAAGCAACAAGGGAAATTTCAAACAAGGAGGTGTGGGATCGAGCCCAAGCGGAGGATTGGTGTAACAACCAACAAGGGAACCCTTGGCAATTTCGTTCGGGATCTGGTTGGTCTGGGCGGCAGCGACAGGATCACACTTTCTTTCCCAACCAAAATAGAAGGCATGCTGCCCTAAAGGGGCAATGGTGGGAAAAAATTCAAATTTTGGTGAACAAAAGAGAGCAGGCCAAGGCAATAAGGGAAACCCTAGATCTTTTATGGGTTCACCTAAAGATGAATTTGGTCACTCAGATTGGCAGACCATGGTTTTAGGTTCAAAGCTTCTGGCTCCATCGATCAAGCGGTTGGAGAATCAAGGTTTAATTATGAGATGGTTTGGTTCAAACCTGAATTGGGATGCTTTTATCAAATGGTGGCAAGGTCAATGGGGCTCATAAATGAATTTCAAATATATGGGAAATGGCTATTTCTTAGTAGTTTGTCCCTCCCCCTTTGTTCGATTGGACATCTTAGAAGGAGTGTGGCCGATGGACGATTTTGGATTTTACATGAAGAAATGGGAGGTTGGCTTCGATCCCTTCAAGCACTAGATGTCTTACATTCAAGATTGGTATAGACTCCCAAGTCTTCCTTTTGAATTCTGGCAAGTGAACATCCTAGAAGAGAAAAAAAATAACTTAGGGAAATACATCTGTGTGGATTAATGAACTGGGGAAGATGGAATAAGTTCTTATGTGTGCATCTACGTGGAGAATCCTCCTTCGAGCACCAGGTGGAAAGAGGTTGAAATTTCACGGATTGGGGAGTTTTGACCCATTCTCTAGTCTTCAAGCTTAGACCTGTAGGGATCTGGGTTGGTACTCTAGTTTGGCGATCATGGGAAGTTTCTTTCGTCCCCAACCTAGGAAATGCAGATACTACTTTGGGCCCTTGTCCTGTCATCCCCAATGGCAAGGACTCTAGGGCCTCAAACAAACCAAAAGAAGATAATAACTTTCAGCTTTGCCAGGGGATTGAAGAAGTAGTTATTCCAGAGAAGGTGGAGGATGTGGAGTCGCCAAGATCAAGCAAGGACATGAATCATCTGCTAAATAACAAAGTAAGTGATGTATTGGATCTCATAAACAAAAATTTCAGGGAAGAAAATCTTGACTCATTAATTGAGGTAAGCAAAGAAATTGTGGAATTGGCGGAGGAGGCAAAGGCTGCCTCAAATGAACATCTCATTGGAGACATAGAGCTAAAAGATAACTGGCTGGAGGATGGAGGAATGGATGAAATAAGGCCTGCTTCGGCATTGGAAGACGAAGATTAGTTCTTTCCAAGACCTGACGATCTAGGAATAATGCAAAGAGAAGTTGGGAAGTCTTCTCTTGATTGTGGAGAACACAAAAGAAGGGGAAGAACTCCAAATGTGGAGAAGCTAAAGTTGGATGGAGAGGCAACTAGGCAGAAGATGTTTTTTGAAATGCTTAAAGTAGGGAAGGGGGATTCCCTTCTTGAAGGAAAATGAAGATCCTAAGTTGGAAAGTTAGGGGCATTAATGCCCCTAACAAGCGTCATTTGGTGAATGATCAAATTGAGTCTTCCTAGGCAA
Source organism: Sequoia sempervirens (assembly GCA_007258455.2). Classification (NCBI taxonomy): domain Eukaryota; kingdom Viridiplantae; phylum Streptophyta; class Pinopsida; order Cupressales; family Cupressaceae; genus Sequoia; species Sequoia sempervirens. The sequence continues at coordinate 8,876 of VDFB02193266.1, forward strand.
AATATGTATTTTCCAGGAGACCAAATTAAATCTTGTGGAAGCAGAGTCTTTTGAAAAAAGAATGAGATCTTGGAAATCTTTGTCTATGACTGTAGATGGGGTAGTTGGAGGTTTGATGACTCTTTGGAGCCCTAATAAGGCAACAATGGAGAAAGTGGTGGAAGGAGGTAGATGGCTTGCTTGCAAAGTGAAGAGTTTTCCCTCTAACCTTTGTTTTATTATAGTTAATGTGTACGGGCCACATTCATGTACTGAGGAAAGAAGGACCTAGCTTGAAATTGAGAATTTATGCTCTGCAGCAAGCTTGGAGTATTGTATTGTTGGGGGTGATTTCAACACGATTCTGCACTTTAAAGACAAGAAAGGTGGAGTATTGTGAAGGTTGTAATCCCAAATTGATTTCAAAGCCTTTGTGGATAGAAACCATCTCTTCAAAATTCCCATAGCCAATGACACCTTCACTTGGAATAATAGGCGTTTGAGTTTCTGCTCCATTGTGGAGAAGTTGGACATATTCTTTTTCAAAGGAAACATGGGTTCCTTCCCCTTTTCTTTGGAAAGTAGGATCCTTCTGAGCTCGGGATTTGATCACTTCTTAGTCCTTTTGGAGATCTCTGGGGAAAATCACTCAGCCAGGTGTCCCTTTAAATTTCAGGCAATGTGGATGAAGGATCAAAATTTTACCCCTTGATTGCAACATGGTGGGAGGAAGTTGGCTTGGTGGGTTCAAAAATGTTCAACCTGGCAATGAAACTGAAGCATGTAAAGTTCAAGTTAAAGGAATGGAACAAATTTTGTTTCAAAAACATTTTTGAAGAAAAATCAGAATTGAGGTGGAGTTGAAGGCCTTGAATGAGGAAGTCATCTAATGGGGTATGGATAATGAAAGGTTTCTAAAGGAGAAGGATTTGTTGAGAGAACTTAATGAGATTGTCTCAAAAAAAGAAATTGTTTGGCACCAGAAGTCGAGGGAGGTATGGTTGAAGGATGGAGACAAAAATACAAAGTTTTTTCACAACTCCACTAAAGCAAGGCGACAAGTCAACAGAATCTTCCACGTCATATCAGCTAATGGGCGCTCTCTAGACAATCTAGTCCAAATTGTTGAAGAGGCGGTATCTTTCTTTCAAAATCTTCTTAATGATTAGGACAGATTGAGGCTCACAACACAACAATATCTCCTGGCGTGTATTCTGAAGCTGGTGACGGACGATCAAAACCAATAGTTATTAAAGAGCTTTTTGGAGGGAGAGATTCGAAATGTGCTCTTCCAACTCCATCTAGACAAATCCCCTGGGCTTGATGGCTTTCCTGCCTCTTTTTTCTAGCATTGCTAGAATATAGTAGGGCCAGACGTTGTTGCTGCCATAGAAGATTCTAGAGCATCAGGGAGAATCTTGAAGGAACTAAACAATAATTTTATAGCTCTAATCCTGAAGAAAGAGAAGCTAGATAGGATGGAGGATTTTTGGCCCATTTCTCTATGCAATACCATAAACAAAATTTTGGTGAAGGCAGTGAAAAATCACCTTAAGGTTCTCTTAGCAGGCTTGATTTCTGAGGAACAAACATGCTTTGTTCTAGGGAATTCAATCTATGATGATGTGATAATAGCTCAAGAGGCCATTCACTCAATCTCCAAAACCAAAAAGCAATCAATGATTATGAAACTGGACATAAAAAAGGCTTGCAATAAGGTAAACTGACACTTTTTGTTTAAGGTAATGGAAAGTTTTGGTTTTCACATAGTTTGGTTGGATTGGATCTTCAATTGGATTGCTAGCCCAAGATATTCAGTGCTAGTGAATGGATCGCCTTGTGGTTTTTTTGAAGTATCCCGCGAGCTATGACAGGGAGATTCTCTCTCTCCTTTCTTGTTCATAATTATGGTGGAGGCCCACAATAGATCCTTTAACAGAGTAGTCGAACTGGGAGAGCTCAAAGGGATTCAAATAATGGGCAACCTTTCCCCTATGACCCATCAAAAATTCACCGACGATAATATGTTGCTTAGAAAGGTCGGGATAAATGAGGCTCGAACCTTTAAAAGAATCCTATCAGACTATTCTCATGCCTCCGGGCAAGAGGTAAGCTTGGAAAAATCAAAAGTCTTTTTCTTTTTTACTGACCCTATTTTAGAAACCTGAATCCTCCATGTTTTGAAGTTTCACAAAGGCAAGCTCCCATGTAAATAATTGGGTCTTCCATTGGCTTCGTGGCTTCAATCAGGCAAACTATGGGATCCGCTAATTGCAAAAGTGGAAAGCACTCTCTCTTCGTGGAAAGGCAAGTGGTTGTCTCAGACTGGGAGATTAACGCTTATAAAGATAGTAGTGGCGGCTTTGCCAATATATATGCTCACTTGTCTTCCCTTGACGGCGAATGCATGCTCCAAAGTCAATCAAAAAATAAGAAATTTCTTCTGGAAAGGGAATTCAGAGCAAAAAAAGTTTCCTCTTATCAAGTGGGAGAAGATTTGCAGTGTGTGTAAGGAGGCTGGCGTAGGGATAAATAATCTAGCCTTGCAAAACAAAGCTTTGGGTGCAAAATTGGCTTGGAAAATGTATGTCAGAGAAAACTTAAAGTGGGTGAAAATATTAAACTCAAAGTATTTAGATGAAGGCAAGGCAAGTTTCTTCACAACTAGACATCTACCCAAAGGCTCACGAATATGGAACTTAGTATGTGGCCACAAAGATCTAATCTCAAATTCACTTTCCTGGGATGTCAGAGATGGAAACTCAAACACTTTTTTGGGAAGATTCTTGGGGCGGATTTGGCAAGTTAATAGAAAAAGAAAATCTAAGAAACGTTAAGGAGGTCTCTAAGTGGATTTGGGGAAGCCGTGTTAAAGACTACTTCATCACAGCCCAGGTGGACGAGGTTTTGAGGTGGAGCTAGAAGGATCCCAGGCAATTGGGTCTCAGTACTGAGGAATTTGTAGCTTTTGAAAGTACCCTCAAGGAGTGGTCTTTAAATATCAGGGATGGGAAAGACGTTTTAAAGTGGTGTGGCTCTTCCTCTGGTAGATATAGGGCCAAGGACGGTTACAGGAAGTTGGAAATATGTCAAGGGAAAGATCTAGGGCAGGATCAATCTATCCCAAATAAATTATGTTGGAATAGCAGTTGCCTTCCCAAGGCTAGAATTTTTTCATGGGCAATCATTCAAGGAAGAGTGTTGATAGCAGATAGATTGGTAAAATTTGGTATTCATGGGCCTTCGAGATGCATGCTATGCAAATCAGTTGCAAAAAGGAGTGACCATCTTTTCCTCAATTGTCCATTTTTAGTCAAATGTTGGGATTGGCTGTGCGTCAAACTTAACTTGGTGATTGCATGGTTGAATAAAATCTTGGATTGGTTCAAAAGTTGGCTAGTAATGGGTGGAAAATCAGTCTTTGCATGCTTGTGGTGGCTTTGTCCTTCAATGCTTCTTTGGGAGATATGGAAAGAGAGAAATCGTTGAATTTTCAAGGACGAAGCGATGTTCCTTTCATCATTTCTCAACAAATTGGAAGCTTGCATAGTGGAGTTAGCAAACACGAGAGCAGTTGGGGTTGTAGGTGTTAAATTCATATTCTCTAACTGGAACTCGCAAATGTTGAAGGTATGGGGCGGTTTGAAGGTTCCTTGCACAATGAATTCTAGGGGGCACATGAACTCAACAAGAAGAGAAGAAATTAAATGGTGCCCTCCCCCTTAGGGATGGTATAAGGTAAATTTTGATGGGGCCTCTAGAGGCAATACTGGGCAGTCTTGCATTGGTTTCATAATCAGAGATTGGCATGGGAGGTTGGTGGGAAGGTTAGCTTAGCCCCTAAGCCAAGGAACAAACAACGTGACAGACCTTGGTATCAAGTTTTGTAGAGAGTTGGGATTGCGGAAGGTTATAGTCGAGGGAGATTCATTAGTGATTATAATTGCTTTGATATCGGGGCACTTACATAATTGGAAATTGGATGCAATCCTGGAGGTCACTCTCTCCTACTTAAGTAGTTTTGAAAACTTTGAAATAAATTATATTTTGCGCGAAGGCAATTCAGAGGCAGACTCTCTGGCAAAAATTGGAGCTGATGGTTTCTTCAAAAATAAATTTTCTTTAATAATCTCATCCCTGGTGAAGTGGTGTAGTGGGCGGTTGGGTGGGCACCACTCCATCCCTTGTTTGCTAGTCTGGAGTGGTCGGGTGACAAGTGACAAGATGTCGGGTGAGCTGGAAGGTGGGTGAGCTGGCTTCACGTTTAATGGAACTTTCTAGTTAGAGTTAAATTCATCATTCTCCACTGACATTTTGATGTGTACTCTGTCATTTCAAGGACAATCATCAGGTTTCAAAAGGATTTTTACCAAGCACGTTTGCCTATGCCTTTATTTTGTTGGGTGGCAGTATCATATTTCCTAAGTGAACGGTGGTTTGGATTTTTGAGCTCTGTGTGAGTGTTTGGCGATGAGCAGGTTCATCCTTTTGGTTTCGACGAAGGAGTTGGAGTTAGGAGGAATGGACACATTAGTGTAGCTGAAGAGTTGAAAAAGACAAATGGCCTTTGAAGGCCACATCACTTCCCTTCGGCTGCAGGTACCTGTTGGACTCTGATATCTCATCTCGAGTGCTGGTTGGTTTGCTTGATGTCAGGGTTTCTAAAGCCGATGCGAGGGTGATAATGCGGGGCCTTTTCCGTAAGGACATGTTGGTTGGTTTGGATAGGGCGTTGGCTGCGGCCCGATTGGGAAAAGAAATTCCTTTCCTGCGTGATTTGCATCTCCTGGACAACCCAGAGACTCTGGTAAACTGCTTCCTTTTCTTATTGGATGTAAGTGGTATGGCTCTTGTTGAGCATAGATGCTTGGCTATCGCAGGGGCTGAGTATTTGAAAAAGAAATTTCGTTTAGTGCCAATAGAAAATTCGGCCTAGAAAAGGGAATTTCGTGTTTTTGCCCAACAAAATGTATGGTGATTGGGGTTTGGATGGAGTTTTTTTGTTGGTATGTGGGTAGAAAGCTTTAAGGGTTCTGAGTTTTATATGGAAAATCTCTGTAAATGGTTTTTGTAAATGTTGGGTGGGTTATGTTTATAGTTAATTCGATGGAAAATGGTTGCAACGTCCACTCGGTCTGTGTAATTTTGGAATGTGATTAGGTCTGGTTTAGTGGTGTTGCTGAATGCAGGATGCCTAGGAGGGGCTCAAACTCTGTAAATGTTTTTCTATATATCAATATAAACTATCTTGCTTACAAATAAAAAATAAAAAAATAAAATTTTATATCATAATAATAATAATAATTAATATAATATATATATTTTATATAATATAGATTAAGTTATATATAATATAATTATATTTATTATTATATATAATTGTAGATATAAGTTATACTATTATTATATATTATATTCTATAATAAAAATTATTAAATATACATATGAAATTATTATAATTAATAATTAATATACTTTTATATAGAACAAATTAAATTAATATATAAAAATATGATAGTTTAATTGATCTTGGAGAGATTAGGAAAAAGGAAGAGAGATAGAGGGGGAGACAATTCTATATAGAGAGCTATATATACTAGCGCACCTAAAGCAGGTTCAAGGATTACACTGATTAAAAACTATATGTATGTTAATATGTTAAAGAGTATGTTTTTGTGCATGGATGCACTGCAAATTCTAGTTGCATGTGGCTAGATTAAACAATTAGTAATAAGTGCACTAAATAATGGAATGAAATAAATTTAAACAATCTAGATTTATTTCTTTGAATAAATTAAGTATTATCTAATTATGAAATATATGCATGCAAATTTAAAACATAAACCAATGCAAATGAAAAAATAAGGTTTCCATCAAATTGACAAAAAATACTGCAAATGGAAATAGAATGTTCCCATCGAGTTGTGAAATCAATATCTATCTGACTTTTATGTGGTAAGTGAGATTTTGGAGGCTTTTACCTAATATTTTAGAGGATATCAAGAGAGAGAGAGAGAGAGATGGAGATAGAGATTGAAAGAGAGAGGAAGAGACAAAGAGAGATAAAGCATGAGAGAGAAAAATATAAGAGATACCAAGGAAAAGAGAGAGAGAAAAGTGTAACTAAATTTTGATTGGTTGTTTCATGTCAACAATCCAACGATGACATGTGTCCTTAGGGAGTTATGCTCAAGGTAACATATAATTTGATTAAGGATATGTCGTTACATGGCTAATGTATAGACAGAAATCGAAATCCAGAATCAAGATCGTCGATCAATGAGCATCGAGGAAAAGAACCGTCAGGTCGATCAGCGTCCGAGATCCGCTCAGTCGAGAGAACTTCACGTCAGATCGCGCATCAAAGATCGACAAAGATCCGTCAAAGATCGTCGAGATCGTCGAGATCGAAAAGATCCGAGATCAGGAGAATCAAAAGACAGAGGATGAAAGAAAGAAGATAATGAGAAACATATAGATAGAGAGGGAGACAAAGAAATAAAGAGAGGTAGAGAGATAAAGAGATAAAGAAATAGATAGAGAAATAGGGAGGGTGATTGATATATCTCTCCCTATCACTCTATATCTCTCTATATCTCCCACTATCTATCTAGCTCTCTCTTCCCATCTCTATCTATTGAGCTATCTCTCCCTCTCCCCCGCTCTCTCTCATTCATTCCATCTCTCCCTCTGTCTCTTCTACTCTATATCTCTATCTCTATTTCTCTCTTTATCTCCCTCTCACTCCTCTCTCTATCTCTTTCTATCCATATCTTTCTCTACCTCTATCACTATCTCTCTATATTTTTCACTATCCCCCTCCATCTCTCTATATCACCCCCTTTCTATGTCTATCCCTCCCAATCTATATATTGAGCTATCTCTCCCTCTCTCCCCATTCTTCTTTTCTCTCCCTCTCTCCCCCACTTTTATATCTCTCCTCCTCTACCAATATTTCTCCCTTTATCTCCCTCCCTCTATCTCTATCTCTCCCCATCTCTCCCTCCCTCACTCCCTCCCTATCCCCCTATCTATCTCTCTATCTCTACCTCTCTCTCTCTTTCTCTTCCCATATATCTCTATCTCCCCTACTTCTTTCCCCCTTTCTCTATATCCCCTTATTTCTCTCTCCCTCTCTCCATCTTTATTTACCTATCTCTAATTATCTATGTTTGTCTATCTCTTTGTCTCTATCTCCCTCTCCTCCCCTCTTTATATCTCCTTATATCTCTATCTCTTTATCACTCTATCTCACGATCTATATCTCTCTATCTCCCCTCTCCCTCTTCCTCTATATCTCTCTATCTCGTCCTCTCTATCTCTCCCTCTTTATCTCCCGATATCTCTTTGTATTTATCTCTCCCTCTACCTATATATCTATATCTATTTTTCTTCCTCTTCCTCTCTTGCTCTATCTTCATATCTACCTCTATGTTCCTCTCTCCCTGTTTATCTCTAGACATGTATCCCTCTCTCTATCCATCCATCTATCTCCCTCTCTATCCCTCAATATATTTATATCTTCCTTCTCTATCTATCCCTCTCTCCTCTCTCTCTTTATCTCTCCCTCTCTTTCTCTCCTCTCTATATCCCTCTCCTTCTCCATCTCCATCTCCATTTCTATCTTCCTCTCTATCTTTATCTCCTTACCCCTCTCTCTCGCTCTCCCCCTCCATCTCTCCCTCTTTCCATCCCTCCCTCTCCTTCTACCTCTCTCTCTCTTTCCATATCCACCTCTCCCTCTCTCTCTCCCTCTCTCTCTCTCCCTCTCTCCTTATTGCAAATGTAACATGGGTCTATTGGTAATTGACCAAAATTAATCTTAATTGACCTTCCACACTTCTTCGGCGTACCCATTACCCACTAAAGTGTGACTGCCAGTTTACTCTATGTTTACATGATAGGGGAGAGGGGCCCAAAGTGGAGCGGGTTACCTTCGAGGGCTCACATGGAGTCTCACATGGACCAAACAATTATAAAAAAATAGATGTCACCTTAGCTTTAGGGTGGATTTAAAAAACCATTTTGCTAATGTGGATGTAATTTGTCACATGCACTTCAATGATTGGTGGAATGGGTAAAATGCATGCACGTCTGGAGGAGTGATTGATCGTGGCTTAGGACCACCACCAGTTAGTGTGTGGCAAATGAGTGGTGCATGTTTGCCATGCCATGTAGTGAGCAGGCATAGCCCCGCCAAATACATCCACTTCCTCACATTTAATGTGTATCATCTATTATTTCCCTCCTAGCCAACCACATTAAATTTGTGTCCCTTCCTATTTACTTGTATAGGATGGTGCCAATTTTCAAAGCATTTGAGAATTCAATGCTTCAAAACCTTGATTTTCACACTAACTAACACCCCACTATCGAGAAATTTCTTCTCAAGTGTTCATTTCAATAGGCACCAAAACATGTTTGGCTCTACTCTATATTTGCTTCATCTTTCGTGAATGCATGGTCATCAATGTCAGGTTCATGCTTGTTTCTCCTCTTTAATGTCATCATGTCTACTAAGGTGAGTATGGACTAATAGAATGGTCGTCAATGCTTCCTAATATATATCACCATTTCTTTGTCTTTCATTTGGATACATTGAATGCTTCCTCGTTTAGTTTTTTGCAATTTTCACTGAATAATGGAATGTTCATCAATGCTATGTTGTTCACTATTGCTCTTCTAGGTCATCATGGAGCATTATTGGACCCAAGTGAAGATTTTATTCCTCACCAAGGAAATGAACCATAATAAATCTATTGTGGATATTTCTTTCATTTACAATTTTTTGGTTTTGTGTTCACCTCTGCTCTATATGGGTAAAAGCACAATAGTGTGTCACACTTTCAGCCAAATAAATAGTTCCGAGTGAACTATTTTTTATTGAAAGGTTTTCAGCCAAGTAGCTTTCGGCTGAAACCACGTGGCAGTGACATGGCGTCAACGTGGTGGTACCTTTCCGGCCGAAGGGGTTTCAACCAAAAACCACTCGACCGAGACACTTTCAGCTAGAAACATGAATAATAAAATAAAAAAGGGCGTAACCATTTTGCATGCTCAAGTGAAATAGTTCCTAATTTTTTGAGAATATGTGTCTCAAATTCACTAGTATAACCCTGGTTCTATCTCCAATCGGCTCAGAATTCATAAGTGTTAAGTTCATGCTTGTACCGTTGTATCGTTGGATGATTGTGAGAGAGGTGTGGTAGCGTGGTATACTGCCATATTGCAAGAGACTTCATACTGCCTGGTGGTAGTGAGGTGTATACCGCCATACCATGGAAGTATTATATTTGCCTAGCGGTAGTGTGGTCTATTGCCATGCCGCGAGAGCCTGTTGGCTGTCTAGCAGTAGTACGGTTACCACCATATTATGGGTGTCTTCAACCTGTCAAGCGGTAGTGCGAGGTATACACAAACTTGGTTGACTACTGAGGTGTATGCCGATCAGTGGAGGTCACTGCTGATTTGGAGGTGACCGTTCGAAGACTAGGAAGTTCGACAGTTCCTCAACAAAGGAAACTGAATTGAACCATCTGTATAGAGAATGAATCGATCATGGTTGTTGCTATACATTGCAACGTACAATAATTGTTAAGGGTTCGATGGTTTGATTTGTCGATGGTAAAAAGATCAATGTGTGTTCTTCATTGTATGTTGTATATGCATTGTAACAATGAGAAATAACAAAGTGATCAGAATTTATTTTGTACGAGGTTGATCAAGGAAATGTTGCTGCTATGAAATTAATAATCTGAAAGGAGATTCTATAACTTGTGTGTAATTCAATTACTATAATACAAGATATTTTTCTTTGGTGTGGTGGATTTTTCTCCCGTAAGGGTTTTCCCATGTAAATTTGGTGTTCGATTATGTATGTGTTTTTCTCTATTTTTTTATTCCTTTCTTGTGCATCATAATGAACTATAATTGCAAAGTTTAAAGATATCTTCATTCTTCTCTAAGGTTTGACATTAGGAGATTTTGTTCTGCACCTTTAACTTTCCTTACAAGTGGTATCAGAGCCTGGCCAGTTATGTTATCCTTGTGGGTAGGTTGGGTTTTTTGTGTCAATTCTATTTAGTGGGAGTCTTGTAGAAGTATGGTAATTTAAATTACAGATTGTGATAGCAATGGCAAGTACATCAGGAAAGATTGAAATTGAGAAGTTCAATGGCAGCAATTTTGAGTTGTGGAACTCAAAATGGAAGATCTGTTGGTTGATCGTGATCTTTGGCTTGTTGTGTTTGGAATGAAACCTTTTGGCATGAAGCAAGAAGTTTGGGACCTCGCAGATAGAAAAGAAAAAGGGTTGATAAGACTATTTTTGGCGGCTCTATTCTTCTAAATGTTCATGAAGAGAAGACTACATCTTCCTTATGAAAAATACTGGGAGACATTTATCAGGGCAAGTCCTTGGTGAATAAGTTGTTCTTAAGGAAGAAGTTGTACTCTTTGAAAATGCAAGGAGCGTCTGTTCCTGATCATTTGAATTCTTTTAACATGTTGATTGCTCAGTTATCATCTATGGGTGTGAAGATTGATGAAGAAGATCACTGTGTGCTATTGTTATGTTCTTTGCCAGATTCTTGGGATCATTTAGTGATGGTGATTGGGAGCATGACAACCAATTTCGAGATGGAAGATGTGGTTGCTTCTTTGTTGTCAGAAGAGATGAGAAGGAAATCTTCTGAGATGGAAAAGGAGTCTCTAGTTGTTCGTGGCAGATTGAAAGAAAAAGGAAAGAAGAAGGACAAGAAATCCAAATTGAAATTAGAAGGGAGATCAAAGTCTCCTGGTAAAAATTCCAAGGTGAAGTGTTGGAATTGTGGGCAGCCTGGTCATGTCCAAAAGGATTGCAAAGAGGAGAAAAATAAAAAGAACTCTTCTGACAATGATTCTTCTTAGAGCGATGCAGATGCCTTCATTGTAGCCTTGGCAACACATGCATTAGATGATGTCTAGCTGATTGATTCTGGAGCATCTTTCCACATGACATCTCATAGAGACTGGTTCACAAAGTATGAAAAATACGATGGTGGAAAGGTGTATTTGGCAAGCGATTCATCTCTGGAAATTGTTGGTTGAGGAAGACTCAGAATTTAGTTTCCCAATGGAAGAATTAAGGGAATCAATGATGTAATGCATGTACTAGGTTTGGCTCAAAATTTACTTTCTGTTATTAAGTTGAACGATGTTGGAGTGCAAGTTACATTCTCTGGTAATGGCTGTAAAATGACTAGAGGCTCATTGGTGCCAGTGAAGGGTGCTCAAATTGGTACTTTGTATAAGTTGGATGCACTTGTTGTTCAATGCAATAGTGTCTCTACAAAGTCACAAAAGGTTGCTCGTGGAGAAGAGGAAAAAGTTCCTAATAGTGCAAACTTTATGGAAGTTAAACTTCCAGCAGAAAAGACTATGCTTTAGCATCATAGGCTTGGCCACATTGGAGAAAAAGGTTTAAAAACTTAAAAAAATAAAAACCTCATTGAAGGGATTGATGATTGTAACCTTGAATTTGAATTTTGTGAACATTGTATATATATGGTAAACAACACCGTGTTTCATTTTACTCTAGTCCTCACGAATCTTTTGGTGTTCTGGATTATATTCGCTCTGATGTTTTTGGTCCAGTAAATGTTCCTTCATTGTCGAATTCAAAATATTATGTATCTTTATTGATGACTATTCGAGAAGGGCATTTGTGTACTTCTTAAAAATTAAATCAGAAGTGTTCAATCATTTTAAGGAATTTAAAAACCTTGTGGAAAATCAAATTGGAAGAAAAATAAAGTGTTTAAGGACTGACAATCGCAGTGAGTTCTATTATGTTGAGTTTGAATGGTACTGTAAAGATCATTTAATTAAAAGACATAAAACTACACCCTATACTCCATAAAAAAATGGAGTTGCTGAAAGG
>VDFB02193267.1:0-26051 GCA_007258455.2 Sequoia sempervirens
CAAAAGGAAAACACAAAACAAAAGTGAAAAAGGAAAAATGTACGACATAGAGAAGAAGAGAAGTACAAATAGAAGAAGCGCACCAAGAGAGAAATAACATCAAATGCATGTTACAGGGGAACACAATACACACATAGAAAAATGAAAATGTAAAAGGGGCTAGTAATGAAAATGTAAGCCAACCATTAACTGAGTTATTGGATTTGCAATCTCAATTAGCATAAGTGGAAGGGAAATAACACAGTTAAGAGACAAGGACAAATGTATTACTAGGACAAGGCTAACAACTTCTTTCCCCCACTGAGTTTAAGAAAAGAAGGACCCAAGGTGGGTGATGGGAAGGATCATGCAATAATGAGAATGGAAAATTCTACAACTATTGCATGATGAGAGGAGTTGGTTGAAGGAATTATGGAACGACAGGATAACAATTGGTATCAGTGAAGTGATACTTATTCAGTATGTCCTTCAATGTCTGGCATTCATCAGTTTGATGGCTAATAACACGATGATATTTGCAAAATGGTACGTTAGAATCTTTAGGAAAAATGACCAACCTATTCATAGGTGGTAATAGAATGAGACCTATGTTTAAGAGAATTTGGAGTTTCCCTTCACATTTAGATGGTGGATGGAGAGGAAACTTGAGTTTTTTCAATTTGTAAGGTCATTTATGTTTACTAGATTCTCCTTTTTCATGAATGGAAGGAGGGAGAGGACCCATGGGAATCTTAGCATCCTTATCATTAGAATCAGGTAATGATTGTTCACATGGGAGGACATTCAAGTTAGGAGGGGAATCAAAGATCACTGTACCATCATCTCAAAGTCTCCAATATTCAAAAGGAGGTTGGTCAGTATGAGGAGGATCTTGATATCCTAGCCCTATTGTGTTGTCATATATTGGTCTTTGTTTGAAAAGTTGGTGAATGTCATGTTTGGTTGTTGTGTTGCAACCTAGTTTGCTTAAGATACTAAAACCTTTGCCATAAGTTTCTTCAAGATTGATTGGTGTGTTTGTAACTTTGTGATCATAAAATAGTTGAGAAGGTGGTTGTGTGATAGAGCTAGGTCCACCGGTCAGAGGGAACATAGTATCTTCATTTGTTTCGGGATGGAGGTAGCCAAATGTATCAAGAGGTGGGATAGTAGGAAGGTCTTGTGACTTCATGGATGGGTAAAAGGTTGCATTGTTTTCAAGGTTGTCAAGACATGTGTTTAAGAACTTATTCATGCTTTCACATCATCTCCAATGATGTCAGCATCACGAGGTGGACATTCATTAGGAGTTGAAGGAGCATGAGGAAGCTCAAGGTCATTAAGATCACAACCAAAGGCACAATTGGACATGTCTACAAGGGATTTTAATGAATTTCAAAACTTATTTAAGAAAAAATCCATAATGACAAGGAATGAAAGTAAACTAATATGCTAAAAAGAGAGTAAAACAACAAATCTAGAAATTATGATAGTATGCAGTAATGGAAGACAAAAATGCAGAGAATACCAAAAATTATTAGAAAATGTAGTGCAAAATATGCAAGAGGACTAAGTCTCCCAGTGTGGCGATTTAGTCCCACTCATGATTGTTTTGAGATTTTTTAGAATTTTTGAATGCAATTTTATGGTTTTTAGATGCACAAATGTAGGTACAATACGAAATGCAGAATTTTTTAGTGTTTTTCAATGCAAAAATTATGAAAAAATGCAGACTGTTGAAGCCTTTCAATAATGCAATTTTGAAAATCCTAAGATGCAATTTAAACAATGCAATACATAATGCAATGCAAATGAAAATTAGGATGCACTTAAAATCAAAAGTAAAGATTTTCAAAAGTTGGGTTCACCAAAATGTGGACAATGATTTTGGAAAACCATGTTGGCCACACAAGGGAAGATAACTAAGAGGGGGGGTGAATCAGTTGTCACATAAATTCAAAAATTTATTCAACTTATTATCCTTATTCTCAGATCTGATTAATAACCATGAAAGCATAAATCATCAACACATCAGAAACATACATAACACCAAGATTTTTTTACGTGGAAACCTTGTTACGGGAAAAACCACGGTGGAGGTCAGTCCACAAGATTATACCCTATTAAAAGTATAAAGAATGAAATGGGGAATGCACATGCATTTAGGCACACTACCTAGAGCTCACTACTCAATTACAACAAGGCTCACTGCCCAAAGGAAGACACACTATCTTATAGAAATATTCAGATTACATCTGCAGGGATTTGAACTAATAGAATAGCATCTACTAATGCCTGATCATAGTTCTGGTTAAGTACATGAACACATCTTCACTCTTCTTCACTCTTCTTCACACTTTGCTCTACCTTCGAATGATTAAGAACATTATTTGTGCACACACATATTTGGCACCCACAAGCACACCTTCAAATCAAATAAAAAATTGCTTATATATATCCACAACAAGAAATTTCATCGCTACAAGTCAACTTCAACAAAATAATAAAATGAATATAAATTGTCAGCCCAAATCAACAACAATTATTAATACGAATCAACCAAGGTCAACCACAACTTAGTGAAGACCAAAATGAACATATTCAAACACCAACCACCTTCAAAAATTATTCCTCGAAGATCCACAACACGCTACCATCACCTTGTCAGCCATGAACATGAAAAACATCAACACACAAGAGAAAATCTCCAATCGTGAGCACAACGATCAACGCGGATGTGTAACATAGATAGAGAACAATATAGAAACATCCAAAAACATCATGAAATACTAGAGGAGCATCCAAAACAATTGAATGTACTAAAAGAACATTATCTTCAATCAGGAACACCAATTGAAGCAATAAAAAAATTGTCAGAATGCAAATCTTCATAACTTGACCAAATCTTCATGCGGATCTCTAAAAATCGACGTCGATAAACTAGATAGACTTGAAAATAAACCCTTTAGTCCACAACCTTTGATCATCAATGTACTAAACTCACCGACATAATGAACTTCACTTCACCACTGGCAACCTGTAACTTATTTCTTTACAATTTTCTCAATATCCTCGACATATAAAGCCTTAAATACATATGAATGCTAATAATGTTTACATCAATGACAACCACATATTAGAAACACAACCACAACATCCAAAAATATCCCCCTTTGGCATTGATGGCAACACATGATGTGAAAAATACCATAAATGCACCTATCTCTTAGCACTTACTCCCCCTTAGGTTTTGACTCTTTAACTTTTTCACATGATCTTCTCCCCACAAGGTTCTTCTCCTCTAGAAATTTTTTCACATTACTATTCTCCCCCTTTGACATCAACGACAAATATCTCTTCTATGAAAGCTTTGAACCACATATCTGAACATCTAAACATTTGACTACTCCCCCTAATTAGCAGCCAACACAACATCAATCCTAATCAAGATATGACTATGAAATGCATAGACCGATGCAAATCAATGCATCTTAGTTTTGATTAGGAGGGGTAATCACCCCTAACTTCCCTCTGAGATACTCAAAAGTATCCTTAGGCAACGGCTTAGTAAAGATGTTTGCAATCTACTCCTTAGTAGGAACATACTCCAATCTGACTTCCCTTTCACTCACCTTCTCTCTCAAAAAGTGAAACTTGATAGATACATGCTTGGTCTTTGAATGCATGATCAGATTGTTAGAAATGTTAATTTCACTTGAATTATCATAGAATATAGCAATGGGCTCATCATACACAACTCTGATATCTTTCAACATATGCTTCATCTGATACTTGAGGTGCAATTGTTGAAAGTAGTAGCAATGTATTTAGCCTATGTAGTAGATAAAGTAATGGCATTCTACTTTTTACTTAACCATGAGATTAGCTTCTTTCCCAAGAATAATGGTTTACCACTAGTACTTTTCTTGTCATTTACATCTCCTACCCAATCACCATCAATAAAGGAACTCAAAGTAAGATCATCATCCTTAGGATACCATAGGCCAAAATCAACTATTCCTTCAAGTATCTAAAATTCTTTTCACAATAGTCACACTAGAAATTCTTTGGATTAGCTTGAAATCTTACAACAATACATACAACATTCATGATATCAGGCCTAGTTTGAGTCAAATAAAGCAATCCACCAATCATTGATCTATATCATGTTTGATTTTCCTTCAAAGAATCATTATCTGTGGTCAATTGCATCCAGTCACCATGGGTGTATCAAGCGATTTTGAATCTTCCATACCAAATTTCTTCAGCAATTTTTTCACATGCTTGGACTGAGATATAAAAATCCCTTTATCTAACTAAGTAATTTTCAATCCCAAGAATAATTTCATCTCTCCAATCATTGACATCTCAAATTCACTCTACATCTCATCAACAAACTTCATGCAAAATATCATCTCCTCCAAAAATGATATCATCAACAAAGACTGCAATCAACTCTTATAGTCATCAATCTTGAAATACAAATTACTATGGTAGTACCTTTATTAAATCCAAGCTCTAGCAAATACCCTATCAATCTAGTATACCAAGCTCTAGAGGGGATTTCTTAAGTCCATACAATCCTTTCTTCAATCGATAGACCATGTCTCCTTATCCGATCAATTGAAATCCATTAGATTGTTCAGCATACACCTCTTCTTCAATTCACCATTTAAAAATGTTGACTTAACATCCATCGATAAGCCTTGTAGTTCTTACATGTAACATAAGCGGCTACTAATCTCATAGCTTCAATTCTAGCAACAAGTTAAAATGCCTCTTCAAAATCAATACCTTCCATTTGAGAATATTCTTTACAAGCTAGTCTTTGCTTTGTTTCCTGGCCACTTCACCTTGCTCATTAGTTTATTAGAAAGACCCATTTAGTTCCAATTAAATTTTTATCCTTAAGTATAGGAACAAGAATCCATGTATTATTATTCTCAATTTTGTATAGTTCTTTCATTGCTTCTACCCAATCATCATATTTGCATGCTTCATTCACATTATTAGGCCCAATCTTTGAAATCAAATAGTACTCTTCTACAATCTTTCTCCTAGTCTAGAAACCTTTGTTCATATCACCTATGATCTGATCTTCTGAATGATTCAATATACATACCTCAGAGACTTCTTAGAATGTTCTTCAACTTCAAGCTCTTGTGTTCTCTCTTGTGTACTTTCACTAGTTTCTCCTTCTTCTTGATTTTCCTGATTCACCAGAACAATTTGAACTTGATTTGTAGTATGAACTTTCTTTCCTTTGTTTGCACTATCATTCTGATCATCAGAATCATATCCACAGGTTCTGGATGGTGTAGCTATGTCTTCATCAACCTTAACATTTGCACTTTCAACCATTTTCCTCAACCTCTTATTGTAGCACCGGCAGGACTTTCTTTTAGTAGAATAACCAAAAAAGATTCCTTCATCACTCCTTGCATCAAAATTTCCTATATCTTCATCTCTTTTGATAAAGCATCTGCTTCCAAATATTTTTAAATACTTAACAATAGGGTTATGACCATACCAAAGCTCATAAGGAGTCTTACCAATATCACCTTTTATTTGTACTTGGTTGAGAGTGTACACAACAGTACTCATAGCTTCTCTCCAGTAGATATGAGGGACATTTCCTTCTAGCATCATAGTTCTAGTAGCTTCTTCAATTGTTTTATTCTTCCTTTCCACAACTCCATTTTGTTGAAGTGCGTGGTGCAAATAATTGTCTCTTTTATTCCATGTTCTTCACAAAAATAATTAAATTCAATGGATGTGAATTCACCACCTCTATCTGATCTCAGACATTTAATCTTCAAACCTATCTCTGTCTCAACCATAGCTTCGAAGATCTTGAACTTTTCCAATGCTTTATATTTCTCCTTTAAGAAAGTAACCCACATCATTCTAGAATAATCATCAATAAGAAACATGAAATACTTGTAACCTTGTAGACTTCTCACTCTAGAAGAACCACACAAGCTAGTATGCACAAAAGCTCAACAATTCATTTGAACAATGCTTCTTGCTTTGAAATGAAATTCTAGTTTACTTCCATACGACATTCCTTGCATATAACATTAGTAGGTTTCATCAACTTGGGAAGATCTCTCATAGCTTGAGTAGAGCTTATCTTGATAATATTGTCAAAGTTAACATGACACATTCTCCTATGCCACAACCAACTTTCATCAACTTGAGCAATCAAACAACTTTTACTAGCAACACTCAGGGGAAAGATATTACCTTTAGTTTTTGTACCTAATGCAATTAAATTTCTAGAATTTCCCAATATTATGCACTTTCCATCCTTGAGATGAAGATTTTATCCCTTATCTACAATCTATCCAACACTTAAAAGATTATGCTTCAAAGCCTTATATAGGATATCATCAGTATTATGCTTTCCATCAAGGAAATGCATCCTCTACCATGGATCACACTAATTTTGTATTATCACCAAATCTCACAACACCACCATCATACTTTTCTAGCTCACAAACTTACTCTTATCTCTTGTCATATGATGTGAGACATCCATTTTCAATCCACCCATTCATCTTTCTCTTCAACTTGAGCAGCTTGAGGGTTTTCTCCACATTTGTACAACTAGTAGATTCGGTAAACATAAAATTATTTTCCTTGTGTAATAAATATCCATTCATCATCACTTCTATTTCCTTTATCATATTCATCATTTGTTACACCTTCATCAGCAGCATAATAACACTTTTTTTGAAATATAGGCTTGTTATGTCTTGTTTTAGAAGCTCTTTCTGGACACCTTGATGCAAAATGACCTATCTTATTGCAAGAAAAACATTTAAGAGGCAATTTTCCTTCATACTTACCTTTTTCTCTTGGTACTCTTTTGACAATAAGTGCTTCCAACTCTTCTAGCTCTCTTTTTTCTTCTTCAATCTGTCTTATTTCATCCTCATACTTGAATTTTCTTTCTGAATAAACTTTCCACTGGATCACATATCTATGTTTTATCTCTACTAGAGTGTGTAATGGCCTTGAATGTATATTTTTCCTTAGGAAGGGAGACACATCCACAAAATTCGCACTCAACTCAAAAGTAGTAGGCTTACCAACCAACATATCTTTGGTTACATTTGTTACAGTCCATAGCTCTTCAATAGCACTAGCTTTGACTTTGTAAGAAACATACAATGATCTAAGAACTTTAGCAATAATCTCTAATTCATCCAACTATCCACCAACACATCTGATACCACACATAAGTTCATTCACTCTATGCATGAAAGTAGTAATGTTCTCATCATCACCCATTCTCAACATTTCATACTTCCCTTTTAGACTTTGCAACTTAGCAATATTCACATTAGTATCACCTTCATACAAGGTGTCCAACTTTTTATAGATCTCATAAGCAGTCTTCAAATCTATAACATTTTTCATCTCAGAATCAGTTAAGGCACTCAAAATTTCTTTTTTAGCCCTAATATTATACTCAATATCTCTAATCTCAGCAGTAGTAGTAGTGATAGGAAAATTATGAGAATAGCTTATGCCTACTACATGTAATGTTCCTAGAAGGGTTCACCAATCATCTCAAATGACACTCCATTTGAGTCTTCCATCAGAGAATAATTTGTTCCATCAAATCTTGGACTATCCTTCTTATAAGTCACCATCGAATCACCTTAAGCTATTAAAATTATTCCAAAGGAACCTAATTTGATACCAATTGTTGGCAACACAAGAGGGCATACAAGCTGAGAGGGTGAATTGGATGTCATAAATTCCAAAGATTTATTCAGCTTATTATCCTTATTCTCATATCTGATTAAACCATGAAAGCATAAATCATCAACACATCAGAAACACACATAACACCAATATTTTTTACGTGGAAACCCTATTAGGGGAAAAACATGGTGGAAGTTAGTCCACAAGATTATGCCGGTTAAAAGTATAAAGAATGAAATGGGGAATGCACATGCATTCAAGCACACTTCCTAGAGGTCACTACTCAATTACAACAAGGATCACTGTCCAAAGGAAGACACACTATCTTACAGAAACATTCAGATTACATTTGCAGGGATTTGAACTGATAAAATAGCACCTGCTAATGCCTGATCATAGTTCTGGTTAAGCACATGAACACATCTTCACTCTTCTTCACACTCTTCTTTTCCTTTGAATGATTTAGAACATTATTCATGCATACACACATTCGGTACCCATAAGCACACCTTCAAACCAAATAAACAATCACTTATATATATATCCGCAACAAGAAATTTCATTGATACAAGTTGACTTCAACAAAATAATAAAATGAATATAAATTGTCAGCCCAAATCAACAACAATTATTAATGTGAATCAACCAAGGTCAGCCACAACTTAGTGAAGACCCAAATCAGGATCTTAGAACATGAACCACCTTCAAAAATTATTCCTCAAAGATCCACAACATGCTACCATCACCTTGTCGGCCATGAACATGAAAAACATGAACATGCAATAGAAAATATCCAATCGCAAGCATAATGATCAACGCAAACATGCAACATAGATAGAGCATGATCTAGAAACATACACAAACATCATGAAACACTAGAGAAGCATCTGTAGTAACTAAACATACTGAAATCACATTATCCTCAATTAGGAACACCAACTGAAGCAATAGAAAAACTGTGAGAATACAGATCTTCATAACTTGACCAAATCTTCACATGGATCTTTGAAACTTGACATGGATAAACTAGATAGCCTCGACAATAAACCCTTTTGTCCACAACCTCTGATCATCAACATACTAAACTCGCCAATAAACTGAACTTCACTTCACCACTGACAACCTACAACTTATTTCTTTACAATTTTCTTAATATCCTCGACATATACAACCTTAAATACATATGAATGCTAATAGTGTTGATGTCAATGACAACCACATATCAGTAACAAAACCACGACATCCAACAAACCAAATTCTTTCTTCCACTTCTAGGATTTTCACCTAAAAGGAGAAAGAGATAGGAAAAAATGATAATGTCTACACTCAAAGTTAATGAGATGTAATATGTCTAATTAAGATGTACTAATGCATTGATTTAAAAATGAAATGATCTAATGATGCAAAACCTAAGAAATGCAACTTGTTTGAAACACAATGCGATATGTAGAAATGCCTAAAAATGCAAGCAAATGATGAAATAACATAACATAATGAAAGAGGCGCACCTGGAATCTAGAACTTGATGCTGGGAGATTCTGGGATCCTAAAAATTTGACTAAAAATGTTGAATGGGACACTTATGCCAAACTGGGTGAATTAGTCCCAGTTTTAGGAAACTTTGTTGAAATGGGAATTTTCCAAATGGGTGTCCAAAGTGTCAAAATCACTTTTCAAGCCTAGAAGCAGGACTAATTTGCTAGTAGTGGCAACTTATTCCTCCTGCAAATCTCAAGAATTTTAAGACAATCTAGTAGCCACAGGTCTACACTTGCTTTCTTGACAAGTGTTTACACTTGAATTTGCACAAAATCAGGTAGAAAGTCTCTCCAAGCTTGAATTAGGGTTGTGATGACTTGATTGAATTTGAATGCTACTTTACCACTTTTCAACACCTATTTGCTTGACAAATCTGCATATAAATTCTACAAACACACATGTAAAAGGGGAAAAATGGTTAAGGGTTAGAATATAGGGGTTTGCCTTGGTCAAACCCCACTTTGGTAATCAAACCATATGAAATGAAATGAAATAAAATGAAAGGAGAATGATAAATAAGCAACATGCAATGTCATTAACTTTCCAAACCCTTGATGTGTAAATCTGAAGATGTGCAATGGAGTGCTCCAATGGTTGACTTGATAATGCTTGATTGCTTGGTTTCTTGTAAGATTGAATGCTTAATGCATGGAAGAGATTATGAAATTGTAGGAGATGTAAAATGAGGTGAAAAGCCCTTATTTATACATGATTTTACTGAAATTCCCCAAAAATAACTCATCACAGGCTGACCTCAAGGGTTAGAGGATGAAATCCTACCGGAAGTTTGAAATTATTTTGAGTTTTGTGCCAAAAAGGACTAAATCACCCCTACTCGTGACTTAGTCCCACTTAAGCAAATTAAGTGGGTGTTGGATATTACGGGGCCTTAAATGTTAACAAGAGTATCCTCAAAAACACACTTAAAAATGGTCAGAAAGTGCATTAAAGGGTCATTTATAAATGAGAAAGGGTTGAATTAGTGAAGACATGTCTAGAAAAGTGTGAAAGTGAATTACAACACTTTACAACACTTTGAAATAAGACTTGGTAAGTTATAAAAAGGTGTTGTTTAGGTGAATTATGATGAAAGGGTCTTAGAAAAGTGTGAAAGTGAGTTACAACACTTCACAACACCTTTACAAGATGTCCTAGAAGTATTATAAATTCACAAGGGTCCAAGACCTAATGTGAATTTTTTTACCACATTACAACATTAGACCTAGGCAAAATCAAGCCAAAGTCCATAAGAGAGACTCAAGTGAGCATTAAAATGTCAACTATATTTTTTTGGTGACACACCATGCTTTAAAATTATCATATGTATCTTGATATATTTGATGCACAAATAGGAATTCTTCAGTAATGACATTCTCTACATAGACAAGATCAATTAATATCTGATTAGTAGGCTTGTCATTGATGGGTGAGTGCAAGATAATGGGGGTCCAAAAAGTGGCAATATGACAAAAAAGTGGCTAATGACTTTTTTTATCCAAGTTTGATGAAATGAAAAGGGTTAATTGAGAAAATTATCAGCTTTCCATTAATATAAGATATGAATCATTTTGAATTAAATGGATAATTATTAATGATTTTATACATACATTCTGAATAAAGTCCTAAGTGATAAGCTGATTGAAAAACATCTATAATTCTTGAACAATTTCACATTTTTTGAATTTGAAAGATGCATCACATTCTATGCTTCCATTAGGATAAAAAAAGAAAATTGAATTTCATAAATTTTTTACTAAGTTATGGTGGTCAGAAAAAATAAGTTTTAATATTTTTAAAGCATTTTAATAAAAAAATCATAACTAATTATTTACATGCAAGAAAAATGAGAAAATATGTGGCACATTCGGGCATGTGTCCTCTACTTATATTGAAATTTTCAAATACATATTATATTTTTCTTGTACTTAGATTGGCCAGACATACACCACCTTTCTATTCTTTCCTAAAAATTTAGCACTACTACATTGAAATTTAAAATTTTCACAAAATAGATTTACCATTTTCTAAAAAAGGAATAGTATCTTAGAAACTAAATTAAATTTTCTACAAATCATATTCCTACATAGTTTTCAAATTATGTAAATAATTTATTCACATTTTTATGCCAAGTTACCTAACTCTGTTTTTCTGAATTTTCATTGCCACTTAAGGACCTAGTTTGGATTCCCATGATCCTGCACTGACCTTGATTCTTCCAGCTATGTAAAGAGGACAATCGGGTTCATGTTTAATTATGTTTGTTTCTAAGAAAGAAATATAAAGAGGAATTTTGGTTGAGCCCTTATCAAGTTTAGCTTCAATAAATTACACCACTTTAGCTAGTTCATCCACATTTTCATCTTTTGTATTTTCATCATCCATGTCAACATTCATCACATTATTCTTTGTTTCACTAGTTTTGACAAATGAAATAGTATGTTTTGACATGGTATTTGTAAAGATTTGTAAGTTTTTTTTAGAGGGAGCTACAAACTTATTCCCTTGATCATTCACACCTCCAATTAGAAGTTGATTATTATTAATGAGGTCTTGCACAAGATGTTTAAGATGCTTACAATATTATGTATCATGTCCATTTTTCATTGATAATGGCAATAAAAAAATTGTTTAAAGCCTACGGGTAATCATTTATTGGGATTAGGAGCTCAGAAAAGAGGTAGAGAAAGCATATTCTTTTCTCCAAGGTGCAACATTATATCATAAAGGGTATCAGGTAGAGTAAGTTTTCTATTCCTATCTACAAAGGCATATGCATTTTTTGTCTTTATAGCAACCACTTGGTTATTAACTTGTTGAAAATTGGTTGAGGGGAGTTAACTTGTAAAAAGACCCTATTTTGTTTCTTGAAAGGTTGGTAGCTATTTTGAGGTATGGATTCAAACATTTCAAGATGGCTAGGGGGATTTTTCACATCATGACCATAAGCCAAATTCTGGTAATCATGAAGGGATGTACATAATTGTGTGAAGGATGGGAATTTCAACATCTCAAGCTTGGTTTGGATTTTGTTTCATAAATTGGTTATAAACATTCATTGAAGGTTGACATCAGGAATCTTAATGTTTATTTGTGAATAAAGTGTTTGGTATCTTGCTATGAAATCAATCTCTTTCTCATCATCCTTTTACTTGCATGTCATTAAATCAGCTAGGGTCATCTTGGGACCCATATGAATGTGGAGGTGGTTGTAAAAGCCATCAATAAGCTCATTGAATGAACCAATTGAATTATTTGGTAAGGATAAAAACCACTCTAAAGTAGTATCCTTCAATGAACCAAGGAATAGTTTATCCAAGAGTTTATCTTCAAATATGAAATCACCACATAGGGTGGTATAAGTGGAAACATGGCTAACAAGATATCCCTTACCACCATATTTCTCAAATCTAAGAACTTCTATACCTTGTGTCATTTGCGTTCTCAATATCTCCAAGGATAGTGGGTTGGTTTTGATGTATTGTGAAGGTTGACCGTTTTTGTTTTGATTTATGGTTGTGATTTTTTTTTGAAGGGCTAGCATGTTTTGCAAAAGTGTGTTAAGGATGACATCATTGTTTTTATTGTAAGGTGGAGTGGTGTATGTATGTGGAGGTCAAGTGAATTATAAATTTGTGAGGGAGGATAGTTGAGGAGATAATGCATTTGAATGCACAAAGCTAGAAGGATTCCTTGTGGAAATACCTAAGGAAGTGTTGACATTGCTAGTAGGTTGAATGGTTGAATGGTTGTGATAACTTGAGTACAAATGTATGTAGGGATGGAAATGAGAATTTTTGGAGGAATTGAAGTTCCACCTTGGCTTTGGGTATATCCCAAAGCTTGATTACAACTAGTCATGGTAGGGATGGTGTTGTTAACATTATGCACATTGGTTGTAGGTAGGTAAGTCATGGGAAATGAGGTATGTATGCTATGATCCATAAGGGGTTGATTATCAACACTATTAGAAAGAGATTTAGAAAACCAAAGATCCATAGTGAATGATGTATCATGGGATGACATGAGTCTCAAACTATGTCTCACAATAGTATTGCTAATAGGAAACCAAGTTGTAAATATCATGCAAGTTTCACAAGCTTAGTGTACAAACCCAAAATGCGAAAGAGGCTTAGAATGCAATGGAAAGACCTAAAATGTAATGTGTAAATGTAATTTTCAAATTATAAACAAGATAATTTCTTATTATGCTATGCAACAATCTAAAAATGAAATCTTGTAAATGCAATTTTCATATCATGCAATGTACTAAATGTACCAAATTATGATAGATATGATGAAATTAATGAAATAGAAACTCAAAAAACTGAAATAGAAATTTGAAAGCAACAAATAGAAGAATAAAACTAGAGATTTTAATTTCCAAAAATGTAGATTAAGGCCTGATCAGGGACTCATTCGCCCTATAGCGAATGGGTCTTGGATGAGGTTTTTGAAACTAATTTTTATAGATTTTCATGTGTTTTCTAGTGATTTTCAAATTCAATTTGTAACGATAAGTTTCAAGTTGAATTTCTATAGAATGTAATGTGAAATGCAAGTGCAAAATGTGATAAAATGATAATCTAAAACACATAGTTTGATATGCAATTTTTGTTTTAATGTTTAAATGCAATTTAATGTGATGTAAATGATATGTAAAGTGATTGACTTTTTTATTTTTTTTAGATTTCAAGAATGCAAATAATGCAATCCTAAGACCCTAGATGCAATGCAAAGTTGAATGCAAATTAGACACCCTAAATGAGATCTAATCCAATGTAAATGAATGCAAATGAATGAAAATGAATGCAATATCTAAATCTAGGATGAGGACTCCAAAATTAAAAAAACCATAATGCTCAAAAGGCTAGGTTCACCAAAATTAAATAAAGGAAAATAGAAGTGGAGTGATGAACAATGCACCTATCTTCCTAGTTTCACTCAATTATGAGGGTTATAATGTGCAAATGAGTTACATAAATCAATCTTAACCCAAATACTAGTAAAAAGGAAATTTTTAAGTTCTGTAACTAAGGAAAATTTCTTAGGTTAGCAGATTAGTAGCTAAATAAATCAAAACCCAAAGCAATAATGAAGCACAAAGGAGGAAATAACATGAAAACAAGAAAGATATCACCTTAAGTCTTCAACCTCCATGATCAACCTCCATTACACCCTCTCAAATTGTTGCAATATGTAGTTTTCCCTCATATCTGGAGTGAGAAATATGTGACAATGCCAAGACCAAAGCAAATGTTGAAGGATTTGAATGACAAAATGCAGTATTATGCAACTAGCAACTAGTAAGCAAATCTAAACTATGACTAAAGTATGCCCAAAATACCAAGAGAGATGTGAAGTATGCCTATGACAAGAGCTAAAATGACAAGATTGCAAGATGACGTGAGATTGCCTAAAACAAAATTACATGAGATTAAGAGATGTGCAAATGAGATCAGAATTTCCATTTGATAGAAAATGCAATTTTGGATTAATGGCCAAGATTGAAGATTGACAAGTTCCCTAGAATCAATGGAAAAGATTCAATATAACAACCCATAATGAGGGTTAGGGAAACATCAGGTCAAGTTTGAGATGAGTGGACAAGATTCAATTTGAGAAAATCAAATAAAGGGTTGGCAATGCATGTGACAAGGAGATAAGAATCACACAGAAAAAGAGGTGGCTGGAAAATCAAATAATATTAGAAATTACTTGATTTTTGAAGGAAAAAGATTATTTTGAATTAAAAATTAATTTAATTCAAAAGATGGGGTCACATGATAGTAAATAATTAATTTAAATTATTTACTAAAAGAGGGAAATTGGAAAGAGGGGGCCATTTTAAATAAATAATTTTATTTAAAATGAGGGAAAATGCCAAGGTGGATAATTAAATAATTAAATAATTAATTTAATTATAAGAAGAAATTTTAAGAATTAATGACGTATTTAAATAAATAAATAAAATTTATCTATTTAAATAATCAGGAAGAAATTAGTGGATAAAGATAATTAAATACATTAAGAAATTTCTTTAATTATGGAGAGAAATTTAGACAATTAGTGACGCATTTAAATAAATGAATACAATTTATTTTTTTAAATAATCAAGACGAATTAAAGACATGAATTAATTAAATAATTATGAATTATTTAATTAATAGTTGAAAGTGGACAAAGGACATAATTAAACATTTTAATTATGCTAGGAAGAAATATGACGACAATAGAGCTTGTAGGGTTAGGTCATTTTTATGTGTCTACAAGTTCAAATGTTGTGTACCTATTGCAAAAAGTGCTTTTTCAAGCCTCACTATGGACTAATTCACCCTGTGGTGAATGGGTCTTGGGTAGGTTTCTAGAAAATCAATTTATGGGTTTTGTTCTTCAATGTCTACACTCCCAAATACTAGTTGGAGGCTATTGAAAAATTGGAAATAAATTTTGTAGCCCAGTTTCCATGATTTTGCAAGAAAGGTGACAACTTTGACAACTTTGAAAACTTTGCAACTTTTTCTCTCCAAATAATCTTCAACCTAAAACCCCCAATCACATATCAAAGGAGAGAAAAAATATTCTTTTGTTAGGGAATAGGAGTTTTCCTTAGTCAAAACCTCATTTTGGTAATTAAACCTTGAAATGAAATAGTACATAAAGGAATGATGAATGAACAACAATATGTAACAACTCAACATACCTCAATTGAACTTTAGATAAATTTGCAATCTAGCATGAAGTGGCCTCAACGAATGTAGATCTTGATCACAATACTTGATTATAAATAATGCTTTGAATATGCTTGAATTGATCTTCTATGCTATATCACAACATATTAGCTCAACAACATGCATGATGCATTGATATTTGACATGATGAAATGGATCTTGATTGTTGCAATAATCTTCAATAATCTACCCTTGAATTCCTTAGGAATTCTCTTGAATGCTCCTATAATGCTCTTGTGAAATTTTTTTGATTGCTTGAAAGTTTTAGGATGAAACATAGTAAAATAACCCTATATTTATACTTATCCTTAATTTGCAAAATTCAAATAACACAAGCCAACATCAGATCTAGAATTTGAAATCATTAAAATACCACCAAAAACATATCCTAAGGGGGGGGTCCTAGGTCTAAGTGAGGACCCATTCGCCATGTGGTGAATGGATCCTAGCTCACTTAGCTAGGACACACTTCAGATGATGTGAAAGATCATGTAAAATTAGGGTCCTAGGACCTAGTGAGGACTTATTTGCCAAGTGGCGAATGGGTCTTAGGTCACTAACCTAGGACATGCACCTTTAAAAAATAAGTGTTGTGTAATACCATTTATGAATGTCAAGATCTATCCCTTAGAATTTGTAATTAATTAGGCTTTGAACTAAAGGGGCCAATTAACCTCAATTAATTAATAAAGCCCTAGAATAATGTAAAAGTGTAAAAATACACTTTAAAACACCCTAAATAAAGCACCATTAAGTCCATTTTATTAAAAAATGGCCCTAAACCTAATGTGAATGTGTAAAACACATTACAACACTAAATCAAGGCAACATTAGGTTCAAATGTTATTAATTATTCATTCCAAAACTAAGAAAAAGAGGATAAACTTTCTGTTACTATAATGTGAAATAAATATTGTAAGAAAAAAAGCAAAATTAGTTATAAATTCTTCAATATATATTTTAATACTTTAAAAATCTAGTTTTTAATCCCTAAAACTAAAGGAAAAAATAAAATGAAAGTAAATAAGTGTTAATGTTAATAAACATTCTTATTTGTAAATTCAAATCTTACTAATGTTTGTGATTTCAAGGTTTTTCTTGGTGGTAAATTTAGATGAAATACTACTTGGTATGTTGTGTATAGGTGTTTAGTTTTGTAGGTTAGTGGGAAGGAACATGTTAGTTTTGTGGCATTGGCAATTGCATATGAGGAGTTCGGTTGTTGTTAAATATAGCATAGTAAATTGGTTTCATAGATAAATCTACACACATTTTCATTTCATGTAAGCACTCTTTTTTATTGTTGATATAGATGAATCAAGAATTTCTAAAACATCTATTTGTATTTTATTTATAGAAATTTTTTTAACATGTGCCATTTTAATTGTGGGGTTTATAACAAGATACATATTAGATAGATTTTTTTTTACATATATTATATTTTAGATTTTATTGATGTTTCTTTTAGGGTTTTCAAGTCTGTATAGATAAACACAAGAATCTATTTATAATCATTTCTATAAATTTACTTCAAATAAATAATTGACATGTCCTACTAATATGTTTTATGTGGTTATCATATCTAGACTAATTATAGAGCCATGATTTAATATTCATTTTCATATGAGAATTTAATATTAAAGATGTTCTAATTCCTTTTTTTTTTGGATATTCATACAATTTTATATTTTTATTTATATTGTATTAGGGTTTCTACTAGTATCCAATGGGAGGAGGTTTTTATTTTATAACCTACTATTCCAAATTTCATACATAAAATTGGAAAAGCATTATCCCTTATCTTGAAATATCTTTTAGTTAGTTAAACCACTTGGTTCAAGTTCATACTCATCTATTAAATAGTATAGTGTTGAATTTGGATAAGATTACTATTAACGTCTTTATGTGGAATTCTCTTTTTCTTATTCCTCTAATAAGAAAAAGCACAATCTAATAGTTATTCTTATTTCTAGTGTTATAAAGCTCAAGGGTTGAATAAAATATATGTTGGATTTTGGTGAAGAATTTAATGGTTGTTGTGGATTGGAATTATTTTGGCTAATTTTTATATGTTTTTGAAATTGCTACAATTTTGAGGTAGGATTCTTTCATTGAAATGTCTTAGAATATATTTCTTTTGTACTAATAATGGACATTGGAATTTTTTTAAAAGGTTATATTTTATTTTCTTTTCAAGAAGAAAACTGTATACAATAGGTAGATCTATTGCTTTAGGTGTTCAACCTAGATTAGAGAAAGATTTGGTAAATAAAATTATGTTTATAATTTTAAAATAGTCAATAGATAAATTTAATAACTTTAAAACTTGATTATATTACTAGAAGGGTTGAAAAACATAGTTTCTTGTGCCTAAATCTTGGTAAAATCTATTTTTCTCTAAGTGGTTATAATATAGATCTAAATATATGTTATATTGTTGCTTCTTTTCTTAAAGGATATTTTAGAATAAAATCTAATGATAAGGGATAAAAATATGTAATGGCCTAAGGATAAATGCAATTCAATAGGGAAACAAAATAAATATAAAAGGATGGTCTGAAAACCCAAAGAACAATAGAGTGAAGTGTTCGAACTATAGAAAGTAGGGATATATGATGAAGGAATGCAAAAATAAGAACTCTGATGATTATTCCACAAAGGAATCATGTGATGATGATGCTAGTGATGGTTTATTTGTTTCTACTAACTTGACTGGTAATGATTCTTGGAGTTTTTATTCAAGTGGATTATACCACATGAATCTCCATAAAGAGTGGTTCTCATTTTATATAGAATATAATAGTTGCAAGGTTTTCTTTTGTTTCAATAGTTCATAATATTTTTGGTAAAGGGAAGGTAAAACTATGTTTTAGTGATGAGATATGAAAAGATCTATCACCAATATTTCACATGTTCTAGATCATATGAAAAATACACTTTCTATGTTTAAGATGACTGATTTTAGAGTGTACCTAAAATTTTATAATAATGAAACTAAAATATGGTAAGAGGGAATTTGGTACTAGTGAAGGGATTTTATTTAAAAGCTTGAAGCTATTGCCTTTTGTAACTCTACCAATTTTGTAACTAACAATTTTAAACATTTATGTATTTTATGGCACCAAAAATTGATCCACTTTGTTGAAAGGTTCTTTGAACCATTATTAATAAAATTATGGTTGATATTTTTTTTATTATTCTATTGAATTTTATTTTTGTTAGCAATATGTTTTTGGAAAAAAAAATTAGAGTTAGCTTTCCTCCTATAAGCACTAGAGAAATGATATGTTTAGAAATATTTTTTTGTATTTTTTTGTCAAGTGGATGATCATTGTATTAGAAAAAATGTTATTATTTCATATTTTTTTATTGATTACTCAAGGTATATATAGATATATTGTTTGAGGTAATTATGTTTTTTTCTCTAATTTTAAGGAATTTAAAGTTTTGGTTCAGAAATAGTTAGAGATGAAGATAAATGTATTGATATTTGATAATGGAGGTAAAAAATGCTCTACAAATTTTTATGATTTTCATGTACATGTATGTATTGTGTAATAGAAAACAAGCTATATATATAATAAAAAATGGACCTATAGAATTAATGAACCAAATTTTAATTGATAAATCCATGCATATGTTGATTAGTGCACAATTAGACTAGTATTTTTGGACCTATGATATGAGTATATAATTTTCTAATTGATAATGGTCTTCCTTGCTTAAATATGGGTTATGAGACACTATATATTAGGTGCAGATAGGTAAGAAATCCTTTGCCAACTAACATTATTATTAGGTATAGATGGTCTTACAATCACTTTTACATATTGTTGTACCTCAATATTATGTATATATGTCAAATTGTGATCCTATGGTAGAAAGCTTATCTACTTCTTTAGTCTGATTTCTAGGAATAGGCAATAGATTGAAAGCATGAAATTCTTCAATTAAAACCCAAGTTTTGTGCTTATACAACTTAAGAAAATCATTTTTGGTTACATTCAGATTTCTTACCTAATTTTTAATCATTTCAGAACCACCAAATGCTTGTAAACACTTAATACCTTTCTTTCTAGCCCACTCTAGGTCATGAAGTAATGCCTTGTATTCAGTTGTATTGTTTGAGTAACTGAAAGCAAAGTGAAGTGTTGAATAGTACCTTTCTCATTAGATGAAATAAGCATAGGTCCTTCACCAGTACCTACTTTACTTCTTAAATCATCAAAATACAACTTCCAAAGTTGATTATCTTGGTGTTCTTGATTTTTTTCATCTTTGACTAGATTTGGAACAATTACATAAGGCTCATGAATCATGTAAATGCCCAAACCTACTTCATCCATGTGACTAAAAAGATCAACCTCGTGATTCTTGACTTCCCACTCATCTAAATTTATGTTAGGTATACCTTTAATAGGTACACTGGGGTCTAGGGCCATGGATTGATCCTCCTGCTCATGGATAGCTAGGTTTACATTTATAGGATTTGTAACATAAGGCTCAATATGGTCTTTAGCCTGTGGCTCTGACTTGGCAGTCACTCTAGTGCCATATCTAGTCCTGAAAATCATATGTAACCAAATTGATGGTAAATACCCACCCAAATTTGTAGTAAAATCTCTAGAGAGGCAAATGAAAAAGTAAGGTGGAAAATTAATGACATAAATATCATATGGGATTGAAAATTTTGGACAAGCATGTAAGGTAAGGGGTAGACTTTTAATCACTCCAACAGACTTAGTTGTTGTACCATATAATTGGACTACCCCCTTTGACAATGGTTCATAAATTAGTCCTAACTTATCAACGAGTTGTTTAGGCATAATGGAGTTGCTTTCTCCTGAGTCAATCATGTAGTTATGCACTATATTATCATTGGTGGCTTTACTTCTTGAGCTGGTTGTTCACTCTTGAGTACAAAACTATTTACAAAAACTCTAGGTTGATCTTTAATAGATTCATCAGAAATTAAAATTTTAGCCAAAGCTTCTTGCATAAATCCTTTTGTCTAGGAATGTGTAATGCATCTAACATGGACAAGCTAACTGTTGTTTTCCTCATATGATCAATAATATTGAATGCTGGAAAACTAACCTTTGTCTGTACTTTTGGAACAACAGCTTTAGTTTGTGTTGGTAAAGGTTGAGATTGAGTCTTTTGCTATTCTTTAGCAGCTACAACTTGTCCTCTTGGTAAAATCTGAATATATTGAGCTGTAGAAGGCTGAACATGCCCTTATTGGGCTGTAGAAGTCTGGTTTTTGTCTTTACCATCTTGTTGTTTGTCTTTATTTTCTTTCTATTCATTAGAAATAGCTTGCTATCTTAAGTCAACAACCTTCTTTTTTGACCTCATATTGGCTACAATGAAGGTAGATGACTAGTTCTATCCTTGAACATGATTAACTCCACAAAATTCACTACCTTGCCAGTTCATCATTGCAACATCAAGGTCATTTAGTTGTGTCTGAGGATCTTGCTGCTCATTATTCTCCTTTGTTATATTTTTAGAAGTAGCATAATTTCTCTACACCATAAGAGCCTGATTGACCACTCCATTCATGCAAGTAGCCTGATTATGAGGTTGATTACATGGATAGCACCACACATAATCTTGTGCCAAATTATTTTGCATAGGTATAATCTATTTTGAAGAGTTAGCAACATTTTGATTGTATGGTTGATTAGGCCTTGCATTGAAATTTCTCCTTTGTCCTTGTTAATTAGCCTGATAAGGTAGTCTATTTTCCTAAAATGGTGCTTGGTAAGGTATAAAATTTTGAGCTTGTTGATTTTTGAGGCTCACTAATTCATTGCTAATTGTCTGCAACAATTTGGCCATTTTCTATTAGGTACCCCTAAGCTCTTGTAAGTCTGAATTTGTTGGAACAACATTATTTTGAGTAATTGCTTGAAAGCCTAAGGCTAGAACAATAGGTAATGGGGAAATTAGAGGTATTTGAATAGGCATTAAAGGATGAATATCAGAGAAAATAGGCATAGGAGGCCTTGGTGCAATTTTACCAGCCTGAATAAGGTTATTCTCAACTCTAATAGTTATGCCATATGTTGTAGGTAATGTAACTCCACCCATATATTGGATCATTGCAACAATATCACTATTTATTGCTCTAAGATAATATATAAATGTATGATCAGGTGAAGGCCTTACTATTATTGGGATTTTTTCCCAAGGTCTTTGAAACTGGAAATTGAAATCAGTCATTTTCTCTTGAGGATCTCTTTTAATGGTCGTCATCTACTCAACGAGGGAAAGATGATCTGACTTGTTTGAAAATTGCTTACTCAACTTATCTCCCAAATCATCCCATGATGCAATGGAATTTATAGGAAAACCTTTGAACCATTGGAGTGTTTTGCTTTTGAATGATGTTGCTAAGAGCCTCAATGCCACATTCTCTTGTGTAACATGATGGACTCCACAAAATGAAGCCACATCCCTTATGTGTTCTCTTCATGTAGTCTAATCCTCACCAGTAAAAATAGGCAGACTTTTAAGTGTAGCTATCCACATGTCATCGTCCTACTATAGATTCAATGGGATACCCCCATTGAATGGTAAAAATGCATGTGCTCTAGCCATTGGAGCTTCTTTAACTCTTGGATTTGGAATCTAAAATATCGGCATAGGACATACTACTGGTAAAACTGGTACAAAACTTGTAGGCCTAAGACTAGGAGGTGTAGAATGAGATCTTGATGTTGAACATGATTTTGATCCCTTTAATCTCCTTCTTGTTGTTTTACCTCTTCTTTTGGGTGATGAAATATGTAGATATTCAAAGGGATCAACACTTCCTCTTGTTTGAATTCTTCTCATGTGTTGCTTGATATTGAATCTACACTAAAACTAGGAAAAAATGGAGTCACCAAGTATAAAATTAAACCTTGGATAGGTAAAACACTACTGTATATACTAGAACAATAGTCTGAAAAATGAATTTTTTCTCTGAAGTGAGGTTCAGAGTCCCACCAAGCATGCCAAAACCTATTGTCATGAGGATTACACCCTAGATGCTAAGCTTGAAGCTCAACAATCTCGTGAAACATGGAAACAACTTCAAGCTTGTGGGTATGCTCATAGTGAAGATGAATCTCCAGATTGTGGGTTGGTTCCCTTTTAATCTCCTAGATCTAATGACTTGTGTGTGAAAAGGAAGAAAGATTAATCTATTAATCTGAAGGAAACTTGAATGATAAACTATTTCGAGGAGGTGATGCACTGAAGAAAACTAATATGTAGACTGATTCACAACTAATATTCTTAGAAATTTGTTAACACAACTCAACTCAACTTGAGCACCTTGATCACAAAAATATTTCACTAAAAGGATTTTCTTAACCTTTTCTTACTAAGAAAAACAAGGTTTTCACAAATTAAGAGAAAAGATAAACTTAAGAGCACAATTAATGGTTTGTGATAAATTGCTATTGTGTACATGCATCAGTAAATGAGACAAAAATTTAAAGGTTTCTAATTTTGAAACACATCAAACTTGTATCAAATCATTTAAAAGAGACAAAACACTAGAAATTTCCAAGGTAAACTCTGTTTCTATTGATTACTAAGAAGGAAAAATGTGAAAAACTTTGAACAATTTGTTGAAAATAAAGTACTATTGTATATTAATCAACTAAAAAATGAGTTACAAGATAGTCTCTTTGCATAATGCAAAGGAAAAAATGAAGATCTGAGGAAAAAGACTAAGTCTTTTCCAACATATACAAAAGAAGGTAACTCCAAGGCGCCAAGAGGTGGAACTAGAAGCAAACTGGAAGTGAAATATATCTCAAAATATCTCCTGACGAGCAAAGATGAAAAGCCTCGAAAAGAGGGCCCACAATTGAAGCAAATTGAACTCAAAATGTTGCAAACTCCTCCTCAATGTGCATGATCAAAAGACCTCTAAAATTGATGTAAAACTGAAGCTATGTCTCAAAAACCTCAACAAATAATGGTCTCAATCAATGAGATCTCCAAAAGACTGAATATTGAGTCCAAGTCAAAGAAAGCACAATACTCCAGATGACTCCTACTAACTTCAGTCTTGTTTTGCTTGTGTTTCTTGCATGATTTTTGAAAAAAAGGTATCAGTTTGATTAAATATTAAATATAATCAATGTGATTATTTTAATATTTTATATGTGACATTCCTCCTCTTTATGCATTACATAGTAAATATTAAGGTAAACTTACCTTTAATATTTAATTACATTATTTATCTTATCAAAAATCATGCAAAAAATACAAGTTAAGTGCTCTTTCACTTCAAACTCAAATGATAATTTTGAAATTTGTAATACTATCCATCTTTAAACTCATGGACTTCCTAATTGTGATTAGGTTTATTGAATTTGAAGTCAAGACCATGGGAAATAATGTGAAATGATTTTTTCTTAAAATATAGTAAAAAAATCCACTCATCAGATTAGAGCTTTGGGTAAAAAGCATCGAACCCCAATCATTCCTCATTCTTCACTTTGCACTTTCTAGAGAAAACTTGTTGTGTCGCCATGATGGTTAAGGTTTGGAAGCTCAAAATACTCCATTCTTTATTGTTTCTGAAAGCTTTTTATGGAGAAATCCTACAAGAAATGTGTGGTAATTGTTTCTATTAGAAACCAAGATCAGACATGCAAACTAGAAAAACCTTCCATAGAAGAGAAAAACAATAAAAAGCAAGAGCTTTGCATGAAGATGTGCAAATTGATATTATTTAGGAATTGAGAAATTTCAATGAGATCAATCCTTTTGATGGAGATCATGAAACCCTAAAGAAAACCTAAAAGGAAAACCCTAGTGTGCACACTTAATAATTAATTAATAAATAAATAATTATTAATGTGCCTAAGTTTAGCTTAAGAAAACCTAAAGTGATAAGTGACTTAATTAATTAACCAATATGATGTAATTAATTAAGTGGAATAACTTATTACTCTAACACCCCCCCTTAAGATGAACTTAGGAAGTAGTTAAAACACTAAGAAAAATATGCATGAAAGCAAAGATGGGTCCCGACAACAAGGCCTGATCAGGTACCCATTTACAAATGTAATGAATGAGGTAGAGCAAAAAATCTAGTGGGACAAAACCCCCCTACAATGAGATGACCTACTACAAAGAAGCACTGGAAGAACACTGTGGAGTGACACTGGAACCTAAATCTAGAAAGCAAGGAAAGATACTTCTATTTACAAGAAACCATACGCGAGTCAACAACTCAGGTGGAATCATGATAATGAAACAACAGACCCAATGCCATAGAACACTAGAAAAATCACAAACTGGAACAACCCTAAAATCCATAAAGCAACAGTAGATGAAAATAAAGATGCCCACCATAAGAGGGAATGATATGATGAAAGAATCTGGAAACTATGTGTATCTCGATGTTGATGCCAAACTATGACTAAAACTGATCCATAGGAGTAGGTACCATGAAGATTCTAGAACATTAACCATAAATTTAATGGCTCTCAAACTGAGATGTGAACCGATGTGAACCAAAATGTGTCAAGCAAAAGCAAGATGTGGCCAAAAGAAACTAAGAATCTAGATACAACCCATGCGAGTTGTCATCAAAATCAAGATGAGATCAAAGTGCAACTACACTCTAATCATATTATTATGCAAGAAACCCCCCTGATGGAACTTTATATCAATTCATTTATTACAATAACCCATGATTGTAAAAGGAGAGAATGCAAAAAATGCATAAACTAGAGAGAAAAAGTAAACCTAGTGCAAGAAAACAAGAATGAGTGCATGCACAAACCAAATTTCGCATCTTCCTCCCTAATAAAAATGGACCTCAGATCTGTGTAGAGGACTGAACCATCTTTCTGATGCCATGAGAATGGTGAAAAAAGGATAACCGAGTCAAAAGATATGCCCTCTAGAGTGAAAACAACATCTGAGTTCAAGGACCTGAAAAATAAATTTGGAGAAAAATCTACCTTCACCACTAGATCGGTGTTAGAATAAGCTTTCCAATGGTATCTCGTTTGCAAAAAAAGGACACCATATGCAAAAGTTATGCCCGATTTTGTAAAAGTTGCTCCAGGA